>JACXGM010028618.1:0-13983 GCA_016801145.1 Umbra pygmaea | reverse complement strand
CAAATGGTAGGGACACTGTCTTTATTACAAATGAGCGTGGGTTACAGAAACACCGCTTCTGTATATACAGGTCTGCTACGGTATGGAATCTGAGTACTATGGACACACATATGGGTTTCAGAAATACCCCAGTATACACGGGTCCGTGGGCTAAACTCTCTCTTTGTTACAAACAAGCATTGGTTACAGACACACAACTCAATGCTATCAGATGCTCTCTGCTCTCCTGCCTCTGTGTCACACCAGAGACGAGGTACGCAGTGGTAAGAGCTCTAGTATTACACCAGATACAACACTCTCTCTGCGCTCTCGCATCTGTGGCACACCAGAGACGAGACATGCAGTGGCGACGGCTGTATCGGAATCAGAGCGGCGATGTGTGTTACAAAAAGAATGTGTGTATGTGTGTATAATAATAATTATTATAATAATATTTTTATCATTATTCTTGTAATTGTTACTTGACCCAATAAAGATTACATAGGTTGACAACAAATGGTATGGACACTGTCTTCATTAGAAACGAGCGTAGGTTACAGAAACACTGCTGCTGTATATACAGGTCTGCTACGGGATGGACACTTTCTACTATGAACACACATATGGGTTTCAGAAAAACCCCAGCACACACGGGTCCGTGGGATGAGCTCTCTCTTTTTTACAAACAAGCATTGGTTACAGACACACAACTCAATGCTACCGGACGCTCTCTGCTCTCCTACCTCTGTGTCACACCAGAGACGAGACACGCAGTGGCGACAGCTCTATCGGAGTCAGAGCCGCGACGTGTATTACAAAAAGCGTGTGTGTGTGTATGTATGTATAATAATAATTAAAAAATTATTTTTTATTAATTTTCTTGTAAGTGTGACTTGACCCAATAAAGAATACACATGTTGAAGATAAATGGTATGGACAGTGTCTTTATTACAAACGAGCGTGTGTTACAAAAACACCACTGCTGTATATGCAGGTCTGCTACGGGATGGAATCTGAGTACTATGAACACACATATGGTTTTCAGAAATACCCCAGCACACACAGGTCCGTGGGCCGAACTCTCTCTTTGTTACAAACAAGCGTTGGTTACAGACACACAACTGAATGCTACCGGACGCTCTCTGCACTCCTGCTTCTGTGTCACACCAGAGACGAGGTACGCAGTGGCGAGAGCTCTAGTAGCACTGTGACTACGCGAAGTAAAAAGTCTGTAGATAGAGAGTACACCAGAGACGACACGCTCTCTGCGCTCTCGCTTCTGTGTCACACCAGAGACGAGATACGCAGTGGCAACAGCTCTCTCGGAATCACGTTACGGACGCACAACTCAATGCTACGGGTTGCTCTCTGCCCTCCTGCTTCTGTGTCACACCAGAGAATAGGAACACAGTGGCGCGAGCTCTAGTAGCACGGTGACTACGGGAGGCAAAAGTCTATAGATAGAGAGTACACCAGAGACAACACGCTCTCTGCGCTCTCGCATCTGTGGCACACCAGAGACGAGACACAGTGTGGCGACAGCTGTTTCAGGAATCAGAACGGCGATGTGTATTACAAAAAGCATGTGTGTATGTATGTATGTATGTATGTATGTATGTATGTATGTATGTATGTATGTATGTATGTATGTATGTATGTATGTATGTATGTATGTATGTATAATTAATTGTAATAATATTTTTATTATTATTCTTGTAATTGTGACTTGACCCAATAAAGAATACACAGGTTGACCACAAATGTTATGGACACTCTCTTTATTACAAGCATGGGTTGCAGAAATATACGGCTGTATGACCCAATAAAGAACTCTACAACATGTATCAGTCTTCCATACATCTTTTTCTCATTTCACAATACAAGAGTAGAAAACACAGAGTGTGACCCAAAGAGCAAAACTAACATTGAACCATATCGGTGAGAGATTTCTCTTTCGAGTTGCGCTCAAGGGTTCGCAAATGAGGTCTTCCTACACTTTTTGATGCCTTTCACGCGGTCCTTATCCTGTATGTAATGGCGATTGGCGTGTTTGACGTTTTTCACTTTAGCATACAACATCTGTAGCATGGCAGATGAGTCCACAGAAGTTTTGAATCTGCTGAATACAACGGCAGTGTTAGAGTCACTCGAGGCCCCGGCGCTCGCAGCCGGATCGTTCGCAGCCTGCGCACTCGCGATTTGCGAGTCGCTTCTCTCAACTGGGCTGCTATCTGCGGTCTCGGCAGCCGCTGCGCTCTTTTGAATTCCCAACGCCATGGTCATCCACCATTGATGGGACCACGGCTTGCTAGTGAGCTTGGTGAAATTCACGCATCCCATGTCGAGCCACGGGCTATCGGCGGCGTGTCGATGTCCAAGCGGGTCTTTGCGTTGCTCTTCGTCGACCTTCCCTTTGAAAAGGTTCATCCACCAGCTGTCCTGCTCAAGACGACGCATGTCTCGCCAGGCTCTCCAGTCGTCTCGTTTGTCACTCCACTAAGGCGCTGGCATTGAAACACAGTCTCGCGAACCACAGGGCGATGTTCAATATGACCAGTATACACAGGACTACAGTAATAAACCGGTCCGCATGTTCCTCCAGTGAAACAGATTCGCTCCGTGGTCTCGATTCAACTTTGGGCTCCCTTCGCAGCTCCGGGTAGACCATGTTTTTTGGCACCTAGTGAGACGGGTAGTCTCTTTCCTTAATATAGTAAAAATGTGTTCAGCTTAACATCACCCGTGTCATTCTCATAGCTCCACAGTACAGCGCGTAAGTGGGCGTGCCGAAGAATAGAGGCCACGTGTACGAGAAGGGAGCTAGAGTGAGATGGACCGTGTTGTAGAGGACGAGGAATGCAGTGAGACTGCACCAAAAGACTGGAGCCGGGTTGTATTGGTCATAATAAGGGTCAGATAGTAGTAGCGGCCGCTCGCCGTATCCAAACGTTTGCTTGCTATAGTGGCGCGCCTCTGCGCTGTCAAAGTCAGACAGTCTCTCCTCCCTGCACAGAGCGAGCACCTCGCCTTTGCTGGTGGTCGAGAGGGCCGAGTACTGCAGCTGCCTGGTCCTCTCCACTAGGGTGTTCAGTTCCAGGCATGCGTACGATGTGACGGATTTGACAGCCGCAACCAACCAGATCACCTTGTACCCGGCGAGCCACACAGAGTTACTTCGCGTCAGATCCCCCAGGGCCAGGTCGTACGAGAGGTAGACGATGGAAAGGAAGATACAGTACAATCGACTCTCTTGGTAATATGACATGAGTTCCTATCGGATGGAACTAGTCTGCCGAAGCCGATCGTGTTAATCCAGACAAACACAAACGTCGTCCACTGTACAATCGGCAACAGAGACCGACCTCGTCTGCCCGAGCTTTCGATCCACGACACATTGGCCGCAGTGCCGCCGCAACGTTCGTAGTATAACCACGTGTAAATGTACGTGGCAAAGAATAAGGTGAAAATGACGAGTTTTTGGGCGACGGATGCTTCGTCTCTCCGAGCTCAGTACAGCCAGAATGAAACCTCCGATCAAAGAGACGCACACCATTAGAGACCACAGGGCTCCCAGTAAACCCCATGCAAACACGTTGCACAATCTGAGTATGTGAACAAAAATTTTGGCGAAAAGTAGCACACTTGAAATACACTCAAGTATGTTGAAAACGACATCCTTGACACGCTGCACCTGCACACAGGTCAGATTGAGCCAGCACACCACGGGCGGTAGGTATAGAGGGTGAACGTTTGAGGTCATCATAGTCCTGTTCAGAGAGGCGCACAGGATCAAGTCCTGATCCGGTAAAAACTTTCTTGGCAACATGTCCATCGGTTAGAGATGTGGAAAGCGGCACATGCTGAGAATGTAGTGTGTCTTTAGTTTAATGTGTAAGACACACTACGCGTACAGTCGGACCGCTAGACTCGGTTTACCAATCTAGCCGAGTCTCCCGTGTCACCAGCCAGCGTCGTGCTCTCAAACTTTGACACGGTCTCCTGTCCGATTCTAGTCATCCTGTTGATCACGCTGTGGTTATAGTAGCGCCACTCGCAAAACCCGTTGCACCTAAAGGTGTTCCCGGCCACCGTTCCTATGTGCACGTAGTAGCAGTTTTGGCTATTTTGTAGCTGGTCGTGCAGGTCCTCTTCCTCGGCGACCCAGATGAGACCTAGCATGGCACCGGCTTCGTCTCCCAGAATGGTGACATGGTATCCCGTGTTGGGCACGGATTTTGCAATCAGGTACAATTTCACAGCGCGCTTAGAGTCTTTACCCGGAACCCTGGGGTTGTCGACTTCGCCCGTGTGGTACAATGTGCCAGAGGATGACGCGATGGAGCCCACCAGCTGCACGATTTGTTTGACCAGGGACGTCTTTGATACGATAGAGTGTAGCACGAACCACAAATGGTAACTGAGAATGGGTACGTTCTTGAGAGCGATCTCTGTCACGTTGGAAACCACGGTCAGGCGACGTTGACGAGGAGTCTGACGGCCACCCGGGCCTTCGCATCTGATCATGTCGTGAAACTGTTGAAGCGATTTGTTCCACTCGGAGACAAACGTGTTGATAGGGATCGCGGGGATGTACAGCTCCTCAGTGCCGGTGTAGCCGTTTATACACCTCTTGGCTATCAGAGAGCTGCCCTTGGCAATGTACGTGTTGTACAGGTCCACGATCGACGAGTAGTCCTCCGAGTGACTGGCGATGGGCATGAGTCTGACACACACATCCCCAACTCGAGGACTGTGTTTGGTAGTCGACGCGATCAGTTGAGAGGGTACGTGTTTGAAGTCGAGATTACCCAGGGCTAAGTTGTTCCATTGCCCCCTGTAGCCATTCGACCCCGACAGAACCATGTCATTATCACTGTGCTCATCGTTCACCAGCTCCCTCCAAATCGACCCTTGCCGTCGTAGGGCTGCTCTCACGTTGAGCGTGAAGCAGATCGACTTTTGTGAGGTCATGGTAAGTGAGCGACCGCGGAGTCTCGGCGAGCCAGTGGCAGATTGTAGCACACCGTGGTTGCAACTGTGTGTCGTTAGTGGCTTGCTTACTGGCGTGAAAACAGTTGAGCCCTAGTCACAACACATCCCCTGTACAGCCACACTGTCATGGGAATTACTTACAAAAGAATAGAAAAGACATTTAGACCAAAGTATGTTTGTAAGTTTATTTCATGCACACGAAACATCAACACGCATAATACCAGACAATTACACACAGGGTGTATCATGACAAGTGTGATCCCAATATAATGTTATATATATATACATATATATATATGTGTGTGTGTGTGTAAAAAAGTTATCCCTTTACTTCTTTGTGACAACTGATGAGATGAAATCTGCCATGGGCTTGAAGAACTGTTGAGCCCTAGTCACAACACATCCCCTGTACAGCCACACTGTCATTGGTATTTCTTACAGGAGAATGAAAAAAAGACATTTAGACCTAAGTATGTTTGTGAGTTTATTTCATGCACACGAAACATCACTGCGCGTAATACCAGACAATTACACACAGGGTGTATCATGACAAGTGTGATCCCAAGCACTTGCATTAAAGTCTCAGGGTATTGTTATATGTCACGAGTTATCCCTTTACTTCTTTGTGACAACTGATGAGATGAAATCTGCAATGGGTGTTGAACTCTTTAGCGAAGTGCCGCAACCCGCGGGTACCGAGTATCCAGCTTGCTGTTTGTTCATCACGGCCGCATTAGACTGCCGTGCAGAGGATGACTGACACTGTTGGTTGTTGGACACCGAGGGTGCAGCCGCACTCACGTCGTTGTCCGTGTCCATCGTGACCACTTCTTTCTTGCTTTCCTCGCTTGAGCCCTCACTTGAGCCCTCACTTGAGCTGCAACTCTTTGAGATCTGCTTTGTGAGTTCGAGTAGTTCGTGTAGCAGCACCGTGGCGTCCCCACGGGGCTCGTGATCATCCTTGGCTTGTTTGCGCATATGCTTGTAAGGTGTGTCTCTTGCCAAACTCTGTAGCGTAACAATATTGCACCGGTTAGACGAGGACTCTGGTGAGGCCGAGCTGTGCTGTTGTTCTAATATGATGTCTCTTATGCTGGCCTTGATCGAATCGAGCATCTTGTCTTGCTCTTTCTGCGAGACAGCCTGTCTCTCAGATTCCTCTTTGTTATACTCCACCGCTATCTTCCTCCTTTGCTCCTCGGTCAGATACCCGGTGTGAAACATTTGGTCGCCGTGACCTGAAACACCGCTCGGTTTGTGGAGAGCTTGTCCCCCGAAGGGCCCTTCCCCGCTCTGCAGCTGCTGAGGATTCCACAGACGTTCTTGGGTTTGTGGTTGGGTAAAGGTTTGAAGTATGGGTGCCAACTGCATGTAACTCTGTAGAGCTTGCAGTTGTGCTTGCGACTACTGATATTGCTGCTGTTGCGGCAGACCCAGCTGCTGAGGCAGAAGCTGCTGCTGTTGCTGAGGCAGAAGTTGCTGCTGCTGCTGCTGCTGTTGCTGCTGCAAAAGCTTGACCAAATTATCAATTTCAGTCTGGGTAACAGCCATTTTATCTTCCATCTGTTTGAGTTCGGTCATCAGATTGTCTCCTGTAGGGTCTGTCACTCCGAGGTTAGTATCTTTGTCAATAGGTCTGATGCCAGAGCAGAGTTTAGTTTATACCCCGGTACGTCTGGTGAAATACTTAGCTCCTTGCAACGTGAACAGTGTGTCCGGATCCTCGGGACAATTCAGTCTCTGAGTCAGTATGATATTCTGAACCTTTACGGCCTCTAATAAATCCTTGAGTGCTTGCACCTCCGCGGCTTGGTCTAGCACGGCCTTCCTCAGGCATGTAACAGTCTCTGCGATGCTCTGCCCCTCTGGAATCGAGTTCGAGACATCAAGAGAGTTGGTTTCGGTCTGGACACGGACAACCCCGGTGCTCTCCTTGACGCCTGCGTACAGGACCGAGTCCTTCAGCGTGGAAAATCCCATCCTTGTCATTAGCTGGGCCAAATCCTTACTTGTCACAAGGGTGCAAAAGCAACCCGGTCTCATGGGCATAGACACTAAACTACACTCCTCCATCACGGGCCCGATCTTGTTGTCTCCCACCGTGCCCAAGCTGAAGCTCATGTTCATCATGTCCGACTTCACCACACCGTTGGTGTACTCGTTGTCGTCGCACGCGACACAGCAGTACAGGAAGGTTTTGTCAACAGACTTGCTGTGAACGTGCCAGTAACACTTGACTTGACCGAGGTCTCTCTTCACCTTGTGTAAAAACACAGCCTTTCCGGGTTGGGGGTGACACGCACCCGAGTATGACATGTCATTCCCCACAAAGAATTCCTTCCTCGACTCTGGGTACACCTCACCCTGCGCCGCTCCAAACACGCTACACACCCCCACGAGGAACTTGCCACTGCCTCGCGAGACGACACTGGCCAGCGCCTCAGTGTAATCTCTTTGCAAAAGATTGGCACAAACAGACACTGGTCCGAACGCATAGTCTCTTCGGTACACCCGCGTCTATCGATGTAGTCGACCAGAGTCATGCTGGTCAAGTTTACCACTGCTCTCTTCTCGTCCTTGTTCGAGAGTTTCACAAATGCGCACTCTCCGTTTGTGCAAAACACTGGTCCTACCCTGACCCCCTGGCTCACCAACGGGGTTACGCAGCTCGACGACGACAACAACATTTTGAACCTGTCCTCTGTCCACTGTGGAAACTATGAGGACCCCATGTGTGTGTGTGTGTGTGCGTGTGGAGCGGGGGCTCTATCAAATATTCTCTAACGCGAACCCGATTTGCAACGTTCCACCTCGGTGCTGAAGATCAGATTGTCTCCCCAGACAAACTCTTTGTCAAACTTGATCAATTTCTCGAGCGCGAGACTAGTGATGTGCGTCACGTTCTCCACTGTACAATAGGGAGGAGTGCAGGTGAACGGAAAGCTGCTATGCTCGTCGTTTGTTTGGGTCCACGCGAGCTCAGATATCAGTTCGGATAGCTTCAGGGCATCCGACAACTTGAGTTGTAACATCCTCCCTAAGTAAACCCTAGTCCTGACTTCGTCACAGTCGCTTCGCTGTCCAGGTGTAGCCGAAGCACTTTTGCACCATTTACCGTTTACTATGGCAATTATGTGCTTGGAACTTGTACGAAACACGCAGTGGCTACCCAGAGGTAATCCACAGCACAACGTGAAAAGTCCTCCACACACTGTGAATTTATCACTCTCGATAAATCCAGCCACAGCATTGGAAAAGTCTCTGCTTTTACCCGCGGCAGCTGACGATGAGTGGTGAACGCGCATCTGCTTCGACTTCTTGTTCTTTGTCTTCACATTCTGAGTCTTATGCTCGGCAGCTTTCTTCATCGTCATCAGCACGCAAATTTGTTCGAGTCAGCCACGCCGAGGGAGGACCCCTGACTAAAAGGGTGAGAACCGAGACGGACGACGTGAACGGACAACCTCCTAGTAAGATTCAAACTGCTGCTGTCAGCAGCAGTGATGATCGAGTTTCGCGGGGAGCGATGCGAGCAGGGATTTCCATTAGTAATCCTATCATGCTCCTCGGCACTGGACCCCGAACTCCCGAGCTGCATCAAAAAAGCGAGGATATTCCTCCGCCATGGCCGCAAATGCTATATTCCACATGTTTCCTGAGCCCGGCGAGATAGAGGATCTCGAGGCGTACAAGATCAGCGAGAACGATCACTTCATACAAAAACAGTACCCCATGCTGTACATGAATCTCAACGCTCCCGATCACCCATCCATAGTCGACGTGCAGTACGAGCATGCGAGCCCCGGCTGTCCCTTGTGTGAATTAGACAGGAACACATTGGATTCCATCAAAGTGCTTAAGCCCCACGAGGTGAAGGGCTACCTCGACTCGTACAACCAGAGATTCACAGAGGAGCAAGTCAACATTTATCTGGCCCACACATTGAGGGATGACGATGTCATCGGGGTGATACAGACCATGTCCGTGGACCTGATCGGCAAGTCGTACTCGCTAGCGAACGCCACTTCTATGCGCATCATGAACCGTATCAGAACGCACATGGGTAGACCACTTTTCGTCCCGGACCTGGACGTTGGCAAGGTTCACAATGACGCTGTGAAACAGTTCATCGGTCTTGCGGCTACTTGTCAGGCGTTGATGAAATACAAGCACAGCGAGAACGAAAGAGCTCCCTCGACCAATCCTCTGTTGTAATAATCCTCTGTTCACCAATACCAAGGTAATATAGCACCTATAATCTTGTGGCTCCCGTGCCTCACGTGCTCCCCTGTCAGCAACAACGACCGGGCCGGGCTACGCTCCCTACGTTTGGATCGCCGTAAGAGAGTGCAGCGCCCTGACAGGCTGGTGTCGGGGCAGGAGCAGCAGCAGCTTCGCTTTGAACATGGAGACGTATGACCACACGAGTGACATGTGCACCCACTACTGTCCGGGGATGATCTACGCTCACTGGAGACCCTTGCGAGACTCAGCAGATGATGTCACCAAGCAGGAGACTCAAGGATCCATACTCGGCGCCTACATTAGGAAGTTGGGCAGCTCGTCCTGTCTCGCGGTTCCAGAGGGGTTCAAGTGCTCGGACCGCGTTGTCGCAAACACCCCATTGAACAAGGTATCGATTCTGCTCCACGCCCGACCTCGTAAGAGAGACTATTATTTCGGCGACGACCCTATGGCTGACTGTGGACCCGATCCCCAGTGTGCAGCATTCAAGCTCTTGAGGAGGACGCTACACGCACCCGCCGAAGGCAGAAACTGGCCCGACACCGACGATGTCCTGACCATCCGAAACTCCCCGTATGCCTGTGTGCTTTCCTACGTGGGCCTCGGGGACGTAGAGTCCATCGATGCCTGTTACGCGCAACTAGGGGACAATTGTTTTTTGTCTGAAGGTAACAGGTTCTACATAGGCAATTACAGAACCCCTCGCGTTGGCCCCGATTGCCATCTGCGAGGTGTCAAGTGCCGCGGGTCTACAGGATCGGGACCCTGCTTACAAACCCAGCGCGACGGAGATCAGGGACTTTATCATACCCTCCTCCTGCAATGCCACCGTTCTCTCTTTGGACCGAGCCATATACAGTTCGAACAACAAACTCTCGGTAGAGCTCGACGTAGCCACCTTCTCCACGGTGGCTGAAGCGGGCCGCGTAATGGTGAAGGTGTCGCTGGACGAGTCCCTCCTTCCGCCGATCGTATCAGCAGACCGAAATTTCCCAGCGGTCATCAATACCGTAGCCAAAACTCTATCTAAGGTGATAGTGTCCACGCACTCGAGTGCTATCATGCTGGATGCAACTGACTGGGGCTCGACCGGGTGTCCTGGCGTACACCGGCAATGTGCGAATTTCACCAGAGTCGCCGCGGATCTCTCGTCGGCTCTGATCGAACACAAGGTGTTGAAACTCTTCCTCAGGCTGCCCAGATCCCAAAGGCTCTTGAGCGCCATAGACTTCTCACAGCTGGGCGCGTTCGATGCTTTCATCACACCACAGGGCTTGGTCGACATGAGTCAACCCGGACACTGTCAGAGCACGTGGGTGTCCGGGAACCGAGACGCCTCCTCCGAAGGGGTCATGTCGTACCTCTTGACTCTGCTGAGGCAAGGAGTCTGAGTGAACAAAGTAATCTTCACGTTGTCTCTTACAGGGGGCCTCAAGATCAGCCCGCTCGGATGTGGAGATTCGTGGCAGGCCGAGGTCATCAGCGAGCTATCGCTCGCCGACATGGAAACCAACACTGTGTTAAACTGCGAAGAGGACCACAACACCAAGTGCTGCTCGGGGTCCAGTGCCACCATTTGGGCTAGGAACAGGATGGTGAACTTCACCGTAACCTCGACCTCATTCGAGATGCTCAAGCGGTTTCCCGAGCTGCTTGCGGTCATGTTCGGTATCAACCAGTTTGTTGTGGCCCCGGTCGATTCAAATTTCAGACGTGGCATTCGATCCAGCACCCCCGCGATACTAGGTATCACTTCGGCCGTACACAGGCTGAGGGACTGGAAGGGACTGCATCTGGCGCCAAGAACTGTCTGGACCCGCAGTACAACATCGGGTTGAGTAACACGGTCGTGTGTCCCGGGCTCAGAGCGGCTCACGGGGCATTGGGTATATTCAAGGAGCCCCATATTCAAGGAGCTGTACGCCACCAGCTATGATAAAATCTACGTTGCCAATTTGTACAATCTCGAGTCGTGCAGCCCGGGAGAGCCCAGCCGAAAAGCTGCAATCTCCGCAAGGCGTCCACAGACCGCGGTCATTGTCAACACCCTCATCCCCACTACAGACAGCAAACACTACATGTTAGGCATCCTGGATTCGGAACAGGTTGTGGAGTACGCGCCTCTTGTGAACAAGGTGTGCACTGCGGACAACACCGGGGAGACAACGCACAGCATGAACGTGTTCTCGGTGGACGACGGCTACGCGGTGGAAAAAAACGATGGTCGACGCCGAACGCGGGGTCATAGTGAAACCGGCCGAAGCTCTGCAACTTCGACGTGAGCGCTCTGCGGCCCTGTCTGATTGCCATATGCGGAGGTGACAGCAGTTGTAAGAAGGACTACGGATGACTCTGCAACTCAGCGCACGAGATCATCAACGACGCTCGCAGGGCCAGTGAGCTGATCAGGGAAGGTCTCAAGGACCTGTCTGTTCAGGAGAAATAGGCCAGGATGTATGAGCTGCCTGAAAACGCAGCCATACCCGGGCTGGACATATTGTAGCGAGGTCGCAGTAGGCGGAAGAGGTTTCTCTTTTCACTGACAGGAATAGCAGCCTTGGGGCTCGCGTGGCACGTTTCCAAGAGAGTGGATGACATGCAGGCTCAAATGGACTCGATGCAGAACTCGTACGTCTCTGTGTCAAATAGGTTAGTTGAAGTGAGCAACAAGCTCGACACCAACATAGCCCTGGTCAATGGTAGGATCGACGATCAGGAGAAGAAGATACAGAAGAATAACAATATCATCAACAGCAACTTTGCCATGATGCGGGATGCCATGATGAGGAACACGGAGGCTGCTATGCGGGACACCAATGTCAGGTTCTCGGTCATGGCCAGCTATCAAATGTGGTACGCTCAGATGTAGAGCATGACCCATCAGATTATGCAGACCGCGATGCACACCAAGTTAATGGCCAGAGGAGTGGAAAACTGTCTGAGGCAGATAGAGTCAAAGCGTTCGGGCAGCTGCCCCAGCGGCATGGCGGTCATGCAGGAGCACCCCGGCCTGTCCGAGTTCCTGACCGTAGGCGCGGCCCTGTACAAAGAAAGAAAGCTTTTCATAGTACACTCTATCCCTGGCACTGTCAACAAGGCCATAGTCAGAGGGGTCATTCCCATGCCCAAGATGAGCACGGACCTAGTCCCTTGCTGGACCGACTACAATGTATGGTTGATAGACGGCAGGTATTACGAGCCGTCCGAGTGTCACGGTAAGTACTGTCACGAGCCCGAGCTTCACGAGAGGTACATCAGATGCATGAACTCGCCAGCGAAGCGGCACTGTGGACTTCTATAGCTCTAATTGCGGCTTGGTGCACCGCGCTATCACTAGGGATCGGGTACATGGTTTTCTTTGGAAGAGAAGGAGGTGGTAGCGGCAGTGGTGGCGTTACGCTCACAAATTATACAAACGGCCTAAAATATTGTAGACACCAACGCACATTTTTAAATGTATGTAAAATGTATGTATACTGTTATACCCCTTCACATTTGGATGCTTGAATAAATCTCTTGTGTGTCAAAAAGTCTTGGTATCTGTCATTGTGTTTTATGTATGATTTCAAACGAGGATTGGGTTAGGATTAGAAACACACTGATGAGGGGTTTGTGGTCACACAACATCTGTAATGAGTCAGCTAAGGCCTAGTGATGTGGTGAACTTAAGATGGTGTGCTATAAGTAATGTGCAGGTTCAGGCAGATACTCCACAAGATATCATAAAAGATTAACAAACTAAGGCTTTATTTCTTTCCAGGGATAACAGACCGTGGTTAGACAGGCTTCACACAGCTCTTAAAACAGGTAGACCAAAACAACAGTGTATGGAAAATCCTAGAGACTTGACACCAAAACAAAAACATGTGTCACTTAAACATAAAGACTATAATAACAAATGAAATGATCTCTAGTACTCACAAACAGCCATACATTTATATAATACACTTAATTTCTGTAAAGATGATACTGGGTCACGGGTGATATGTATTTGAATCAGACACTCATTGAAAGATGACATAAGTCTTTCTGGTCATGATTTCTCCCGATTCACGAACTGGCAGCATTAAAATGAACACAACCCCGGAAACAACAATTCCTCGGCCCGCGCGTATCACCACTGAGGCATTTCCCCTCGAGATCACCAAATCACCAGGTTCGACAATGTTCAGTTCGGTTTGCTTCTCGGGTATCACCATCTCCTTAGGTGGTTGAAACCAGTCACCCGAGTGTTGCCCAAAGTACCATCCACCCAGGGGGGAAGCAGGCGTGCATTCATCCAAGCAAATGTAGCGGTCGATGATCATGGAGCCTTTGACGTGCATGTTGCGTATGTCCCCGTTGACATCAGGTTTGATCGCGGTGAAACCGTTTCTGTTCATACTCAGAACCGGGGTGTATTCTTTGTCTTGAGCAAGTGCAAAGTTAGGAGCCACGACCACTACACCGTGCGATCTGATGCCAGACTCGTCCTTTTCGGTATAGACAACCACGCTGGCATTAGCCGCCATGTCGTAGTGTAAACCCAGGCCGCATTCGATGTCCGCGTCGAATTTAGCCGAGTCTCCTGTAGAGATGAGCACTCTGCCCTTTGATGTCATGTAGTCATATTCCCCAAAGCGAACACTGGTTCCATCTCTGGAAATGACCAGATCTGTGCTGGAAGATTCCATGCTGTCATCTGGGGTGCACTGGTACACTTGTGTTTTGTGCAGGTTTGGATGGATTACGTTCATGAATTCACCATCAATTTTCAAATTATCACAC
>JACXGM010028617.1:0-14045 GCA_016801145.1 Umbra pygmaea | reverse complement strand
CATGTTTTTGTCAGCCTATCAGTTCTGTTGTTTAGTCCACACCTGCACCTCCTTCCCTCGTTAGTATGGTATTTAGTTCTGAGTGTTTGTGAGTCCTGTGTGGTTCTTTGTTCTTGTCAAGGTATGTGGTTTCTCTTGTTCTTCTGTTCAATTCAAATGTTTAAAGTATTTAATGTATCTTGTGTTATCGTTCTTTGTGTTTAGACAGTCTGTTCATGTGTTTAGTGTTGTGTTCACTGTTCATGTCATTTGTGTGTATATATATATATATATATATATATATATAGGTTAGTTGTGGTCCTCATGTTGTTCTATGTTTTTGTGTTCTTGTCAAGTTCTTCCCAGTGTCCCAATAAATACATGTTCTGTGAAGACGCGCCTGCCTCCTTATCTTGAACCGTGACAACCTCGCCTGGCTCACGATCCTCCTGCCTGTTCTTCTGACGATGCTCTGCTTACGCCCATTACGGAGTTCTACGAAAATCTGATAAATAAAAGTCTTATTGTTATCATCTGTCTGGGAGTCTAATACATTACAAAAACAAAGGGAAAGGACACAGGACAAATGTTCAGAGCCCTGGAGAATGTTGTATAGCCAACATAAAAAAGAACTGAGAGGAAAATCAATTAATAAAGAGTTAATAAAGAGAGAAAAACTCTGGGACAGTCTCACATAGGTGGTTTTGAAGGAATGGGCTTGAGCATCCTCTGTGTCCTTCATCTCCAGCTTGGCTCCCACATCAACGGGGCAAAGCAAAATTGAAGACCGTGTCATCTGGCGTCACATACTTGCTTGTCAATTACTTCTCCTGTGAGTTGCTGTCCTGGGGACCTTTTATGTTCACCCTGATGAGGTCCTGATAGGAATGTACTAATCCTGACGTCCAATTGATGATTATGTCATGCCTCTTCACAGGGTGTCCCAGCACCCTCAGAAGAAAAGATCAGAAAATGTTCTACTAAGCACAAAGACGTTGTGCTAGTTTGTACAATGTTTAATGAAAATGGTGGTTTCCCCGCAGCCAATGATCAGAATTAAACCAGTAGGCTGCTTGATGCACCATACGGTGTGAAAAGGTAACCCTGTTCAGCATTGTACTAACTCACACAGCCCTATATCAAATTCTGGAGCACTATCAGAATTCCAAATAAATACATATTTTTGGGGTGTTTTTTATTCATTGTTATTGACAGGACAGGAGAAAGCAAAAGCCAGGGAGGTGGAGACAGAGAGGACGGGCACATACAGTCAGCCGACCCAGAGCTCAAACCCCTCATCAGGGGATGCTCCGGAGTCAGGAACTTAGACAAATACAACAAACACAACTTCAGCTCAATAATGCGTTAACTCATGTTAACTAGTTGTCCCATTAAGGGTCTCAGTGACTGTGCCTGTGCTGTGGTTTCAGAAATCCATTTCATGCTTTAAAATGTACCTTTTTAGCCTAGAATCTGACTTTGGCTAAAACTAAGATGATTCATGTGGATGGTAAATATGAACTGGCTAGCTATTTATCTATATTTTAACCATTAATGTGCAATTTTATTTTGACCAGATTTAAAGATACACTGTGTATTTCTTTGAGTTGATTCTTAGCAAAAAACCCTTTGTTCTTTCACAAATATGTGCTCATTCATGTGTAATTACTTCCACCTAATAATCAAAGTATTTTCATAAGTGTAGAATCTTCCATTCACAATACATACAATCGTGCCGCTCACGATGTTACGCCTCCATCTTTAAAATACATTAGCCAAAGAGGGACATCCCTGGAAATTCAAGCTCGGCTATTCGCGCTTTTACACAAGTGGCACCGTGACGAATGCCAGGGGGAGATTACTCACGACTGCCGGGAAATTTCAAAGTCTGTTGAAGGTGTAAGATCATGCCTGTTCTCGAGGACATGTAATAGTAGCGCTGGCTCAAGCTATAAAGTAGTCAAGAACGTTCGGCTGGCAACACAAACAGGGATTTTTCGTTTGAAAATAATAGCGCTCCTGGTTCATTGCAATAATCATTGTTTATTCATTGCATAGGTAGTGTCCATGTTCATGTTTTGCTAAAATTAGTATTCTGTTTGAATAAAACAGACTCTAGTGAATGTTTTTCAAATGTAATCGAGTTTTCACATGAGACACTGACAATATATTCAATCAAATTGTGTGTAAAACATATTTGTTACTTTTATTAATAAAACATGTTAAATTATAATTTTTGCTATCACATGCTCTTATTGTTTATTTACACACAATACAATTGCATTTGGTTATAATTCACGGGCCGTGTAGTGAATTAACAATGACTATTGCAATGAATCAAAACGAGCGCTATTGTTTTGAAAGAAAAAACGAATATCCAGGTTCACGTTGCTGGTATAATAACGCGGTTGCTTGTCATATACATTTTCACCAGTAGATGGGAGCAGATCTTACACAATGCAGCTTTAACAAGCACACAGTGCAAAGGACAAGTAACGTGGTACCACAGCCAGGCTCTGGTCTTTTTTACCAGTTGGTAACTACAGAGATATTAGATTATCGTAGCTGAGTAATTTGTTATTTCTTCCATCATTATGATCTATTTGCAATTGCTAGCTCTAATGTTATCATAATTAAGAGGAAAGTTTAAATTTCTTTGCAGAAGTTCATCAGTTTCTGAAGCCATTATGTATTATTAGCAAGCTGAACTGTAAGAAACATCAATACATATTCTGCAATACATGATCAATAACACTGTAGATACTGTAGATCTGAACTTCTCTGGAAATGGCCACTATGTGTGTCTGAATGAACTATTTGACTAACTCAGCAGAGTGAGTCTGAGCCACAGACAGGGTGCTGTCAGAGAGCCGTGAGGGACAGTAGGGTGGATGTTGAGGTGAGTGTTAAAAGAGAATCTATATAATAGTACTCTAAAACTGATACAGACGGTGCTGTTCCATCTTAATAGTAGCCTAACACAACATTGTGTATGTTACTAACATTGTGTATGTGACTGGACCAAATAGCATTTTATGTTTGCTATCTTAAGTTGTTACTACTTTAGGCTTTAAAAGTAAATGTTGCAAACATGGTGCTGGAAAAGTGAAAGCAGGTCTATTGTTGTCTTTGATCGTACAATCATGTATGGAGATACTTTGAATCAATAAGGTCTCATAACAATTGGTATTGTTTTCCCCCAACTTTGCTCATTTTACTCATGCAACGCCACTGAATGTTTCTCATAGCTGTCATCACTTTTTGGAAAGCTTCGTTAACTGTACTGTATGTTTCTTCACAGTGCTGTCAGTGACATTAGATTGGTATAATAATAACAATGTTAAGTAGGTTTTAGTCTGCTGTGGTGTGGCTTGTGGAGGCACTTGAGTTGCTGTTGCCCTACCGACAGATTAGTTTCCTGTTTCCTTAGCAGCAGTTGTTGCTTTCACTTAGGAATTTATATTATTTGTATTTTATTCATAGTACAAGAGGAAGCAGAATCTAAGTTGACAGGTATGTTGAGACAGAGACTAAGGGCACAGATAGCTGTCCGAGCCAGGGTTTGAACCCCTGTTGCCAAGGGATGTGTGTAGACAGGAGCCACTACACTAACTCCAGCCAGTCATTTATATCATTGGGATAAAATAAGCTATTGATCCTCTGTGTCAAAATTACCTGCTTACTCCTGGCATTTTGAAACAGAATATTTTCTGAGATTCTATTCATTTCAACATAGCAGTAGGCCCACATTTATAAATGTGTCACTTTAATTTCTCTGTAAAAGGAAAACCTCTAGCACCCTGACCATGATTCTCTAAAGAAAATTGCTTTGTTGGAAATGAAAGTGTTGCAATCTTATTTCAGAGGGACATATCATAGGAATCTCATTCTAATTAAAGGCACATGTGCATCTCTCAGGTTATAATGCACGTGCATTTCTTTTCATGTGTTTGAAAATGATACATATCTATGTAAAGACGTGTGTTTTAAAGTGTTGTCCTGTAGGTGTGAAAGGGATACATACTGATTTTCCTTTCCGGAACAGGAGCTGGTTTCCTGCCAGGGTGAAATAACGAGTCTTCCAGCGTTTGATGAACTTCCAGCGAACCTGCTTCTCCTTTAATTTCCCCTCAATTAGCGGCTGGCCATCCTGATTTAACACTGAATAGACAAATTAGAACAATAACATTTTCAACGAACAGCAGTATTGTCCATATCGACATGGTGTTAACACCTGAGTTCCCATCCTTCTGGTTTGCACTCTGCACCCTCTAATGAGGCCTCTATGAAGACCAGCAGTTAGAGCATCAGTTTAGTAACCCAGAGGTTGTAGATATACACCCCAGAGTCTTTCCTCGAATAAGACAGCTAACCCTCATTGTTCCCGGGGTCAAACTGATACAAATGAATATCAGTTAGACCTGTGTTCAGAAACATATAAGAAGACATGTAGATCGAAAATGAGGAATGGCAGAATAGATGTTCATAGTACCCATTTTGCTGTAGTCTTTGCTTAACTCTCAGGAACAACTCTGTCAGAATATACTAACCACTTGTGTATATGCCAAAAACATGCCTTGTGTCAACCTGTCTACTGTTTTTCATGGTTTAGCACACCAAAAATAAGAGTTATAGCTGGAATCCAAGCCTTATATATAGTTAATGAATAGGTCTGTCAGAAACATAAAACAGTAGACAGGAACTGACCCTCACATTCATGTCTGGACAAACAGGTCACAGCTAAATCAAGGGCATCCAGATTGAAATACATTGCATAATTAGCTGAAATGGCTATAGATATTGCTCTTTATATATTAGCATGAGTGACAGCTTTATCGAAAAACAACAGCCCAGCCATTTGCTTGATTTACGTCCTCAGTCAAACAGCTAAACTGCGGCTTTGCTGATATGTAACATATTAACCGCAGGCTAACGAAATGCATTACACCGATAAACACTGCTTCTAATCGCTGTCAATCTCACTCCATGTCCTAGTGAAAGGCACACACAAGGAAAACACTGAGGCCTGCACACACAGAGTTACTTAGGGGGCCACTCTACAACGTCCCTGCTGTAACTGTGCCCTCTTAAATGTCCTAAAATGCTCAGCCCTCCACTGCTGAATCAAAATGAGGACAGAGGCCACTGACTGGTTGTTAATAAAGGCTAGTTAACATTTAATATCCTTTGCATGTTTTCACATTGATTATTTCAGTAAGTAGTAGAACAGGAATGTGTGGGAAGAATATTCCATTCTGAATGACTGGCACCAGAATAAGCCTGAAAGCCTGGGGTCTGACGTCTCACACACACAGATACACACCAGCTCTGGTCCCATTAGTAACACTTGCGTTACATTGTCTCTCGCTTGCTTCATCTTGTCTGGATCGCTGTCAGTGTGTATTTCAGTTGAGTGGGTGTTTAGGGGAGTTTGTATGAGTGGGTGTATTTGGGATGTGGGAGTGTTTGACTAGGCTTGGTGGCCCACTACCAGAGATCGACTGGTCTAAAACCAAACAAAGCAACCCTTTGTCTATGCAGTGATGAGCAAAGCAGTGGTAGATCTCAGGCTCCCTTGAACACTTTTAGATACACTGAGTCAGAGAGAGACTGTAACCATTACCACACACAAAAAAACACAACAAAAACAGCAACAAAATATACATAAACAATCCATTTATTGTTGTATTGTTGGTGATGTTAAAATTGCTATATGTGTATATTTTGTTGTGGTTAATTGCATTCTGTTTTTTGCAAGTTATATCTACATGTTCAAGTTTTTTAAATCTATTTTTCAATTGTAAAGTTGCATTTGCTCTTAATGTTCTTTTCTGGAAGTTCACTCATCTGTCTCATGTGCAGGGTCGGGCCTTCCACAGGGTCAATCGGTCAGCCATCTTTGAGTTTCCATACCAGGCTGTGATGCATCCTGTCAGTTTACTCTCAATTGTGCCCCTGTAGAAAACGGTGAGAGCTATCTGAGACAGGTCAAATTTCTTCAGCCTCCTAAGGTGTTACAGATGTTGCCTTGCTAATTTTTACCATGGTAGATGTGTGCAGTGACCAGTCCAGCCTCTCAGAGATGTGGACTCCAAGGAACTTGAAGTCTTTGACCAATGGCGTCTCCATTGACAAGAGTCGGAGTGTGTTCAGTCTTTCACTCTGTAGTCCACAGTCAAATCTTTGTATTTCTTGAATTTAAGGGAGAGGTTTTTTACCCGGCATCACACTGCTAATGTATTTAACTCCTCTCTGTATTCTGACTCTTTATCGTTGGTGATCAGGCATACAACTGTAATGTTGTCTGTGAACTTCATGATCATGTTAGAGCTGTGAGTGGCTAAGCAGTTGTGGGTTTATAGTGAGTACAGGAGAGGGCTGGGTATATAGCCCTGTGGATCCCCTGTGCTGGTAATCCTTGTGAATGTGATGTTGTTGCCCACCTTCAAGAAAGGTGATTTAAGCAATTTTGAGCATGGCATGGTTGTTGGTGCCAGACGAGCCGGTCTGAGTATTTCACAATCTGCTCAGTTACTGGGATTTTCACACACAACATTTCTAGGGTTTACAAAGAATGGTGTGAAAAGGGAAAAGTTTCCAATATGCGGCAGTCCTGTGGGTGAAAATGCCTTGTTGATGCTAGAGGTCAGAGGAGAATGGGCCGACTGCTTCAAGCTGATAGAGGGCAACTTTGACTGAAATAACCACTTGTTGCAACCGAGGTATGCAGCAAAGCATTTGTGAAGCCACAACATGCACAACCTTGAGGCGGATGGGCTACAACAGCAGAAGACCCCAACAGGTACCACTCATCTCCACTAGAAATAGGAAAAATAGGCTACAATTTGCAAGAGCACACCAAAATTGGACAGTTAAAGACTGGAAAAATGTTGCCTGGTCTGATGAGTCTCGATTTCAGTCAGAATTTGGTGTAAACAGAATGAGAACATGGATCCATCATGCCTTGTTACCACTGTGCAGGCTGGTGGTGGTTGTGTAATGGTTTGGGGCATGTTTTCTTGGCACACTTTAGGCCCCTTAGTGCCAAATGGGCATTGTTTAAATGCCCAAGCCTACCTGAGCATTGTTTCTGACCATGTCCATCCCTTTATGGCCACCATGTACCCATCCTCTGATGTCTACTTCCAGCAGGATAATGCACCATGTCACAAAGCTTGAATAATTGATTTCTTGAACATGACAATGAGTTCACTGTACTAAAATGGCCCCGACAGTCACCAGATCTCAACCCAATAGAGCATCTTTGGGATGTGGTGGAACGGGAGCTTCGTGCCCTGGATGTGCATCCCACAATTCTCCATCAACTGCAAGATGCTTTCCTATCAATATGGCCCAACATTTCTAAAGAAAGCTTTCAGCACCTTTTTGAATCAATGCCACGTAGAATTAAGGCAGTTCTGAAGGCGAAAGGGGGTCAAACACAGTTTAGTATGGTGTTCCTAATAATCCTTTAGGTGAGTGTATGTATTCCTTGTTCAGTGGGTAAGAGTGGTTGCAATGGCATCATCTGTGGATCTGTCAGGGCGGTAGATGTATTGAAGTGGGTCCAGTGTAGGAAGAGAGGAGACAATGTGATCTTTGACTATCCTCTTGAAGCACTTCATGATGACAGAGGTGAGTGTTAAGGGACTGTAGTCATTCAGCTCTGGCACCTTCCTTTTCTTGGGAATGCAGATGATATTGAATTTCTTGAAGCAGAGTGGAATGACGGCCTGGTAGATCGAGGTGTTAAGATGTCAGTGAATACCCTCTGCTTGTTGGTCGACACACTCTTAATCTAAGGACTCTGCTGGAGATGCTGTCTGGTCCTTAAAGTAAATATATTAGTCCTTAAAGTAAATATATTAGTCCTTAAAGTAAACATATTGGAATTTTGTTATATATACATGGAAGGCTTTTCTAATGGAAGGCTTTTCTAATGGAAGGCTTTTCTAATGGAAGGCTTTTCTAATGGAAGGCTTTTCTAATGGAAGGCTTTTCTAATGGAAGGCTTTTCAAATGGAAGGCTTTTCTAATGGAAGGCTTTTCTAATGGAAGGCTTTTCTAATGGAAGGCTTTTCTAATGGAAGGCTTTTCTAATGGAAGGCTTTTCTAATGGAAGGCTTTTCTAATGGAAGGCTTTTCTAATGGAAGGCTTTTCAAATGGAAGGCTTTTCTAATGGAAGGCTTTTCTATTCACCCAGAGCAGGACACTTTGTGGATGCCATTCACTATGAAGGTAGTTCCTTTATAGTGTTAGTGCTATTGATGATTCGCATTAACTAGCTGTCCCTGTAGTTCTCTCGTCAATGTACTAATGTTAGTTAGCATTGACTCACAAAACTACCTTAAACCTCCTTTAGTCACGATTGATGATTAGCATTAACTAGCTGTTCCTGTAGTTCTCTCGTCAATGTACTAATGTTGGTTAGCATTGACTCACAAAACTATCTTAAACCTCCTTTAGTCACGATTGATGATTAGCATTAACTAGCTGTTCCTGTAGTTCTCTCGTCAATGTACTAATGCTAGTTAGCATTGACTCACAAAACTACCTTAAACCTCCTTTAGTCACGATTGAGGTGTGGTTTTGTAGAAAGGGAGACCAAAGCAGGAAATAGATGGTTGTTGCTTGTGTTTAATATATATAAAGATATTCTGGGAAACATACATGAATCGCAGTTGCAGGTGAACAGTAGGAGTGAGTGCACAATGAGTATACTTATATAGCTTACTATGCTTTCACAGTGGCATAAACACTGACAGCTAACATACAAGTAAAGAGTGTACGCATAAACTTACAAACTTCAAAAAATTCTTTTCACAACTTACATTTGTTATAGTGTAGCTCCCGGACAGCCTTCCACACAGTGACTAAGTAACAATATAGACAGATAAACATAACAGATAACAATGCCGACACCTCTCTTTAGTTTGGCCACTATATATAGAACAAGTTAACGAACTAATAGAACATGGCTGAACATAATCATTAATCATCAAATCTACAAGATACCAGCCTAACCTAACCTAAACCTTGTCCTAGCAATGGCCAACCTGGAGAGAGGTGTCACATTCCTTAAAGGGACAGTACATAGGGACAGTACACAGATATTAACAGAACATAAAACTACAATGAAAATCATTGGCACACCTAACACATGAAACAAACAATACTTTTAATGAGTCTCAGTCCGATGTTAACGCCAGCCCTCATGGGGCTGGACGATACACCTTTATTGTATACAATGATTATGAGACACAACCATATCATCTCACCATATAAAATGATAACTGTCAAGATCCCAAAAGTGTAAAAGTACAAAAGCATGCTATTCTTGTAAATGCAATGTTCTTGATACAATTTACATGCACGCTGATCCAGCTAAATCACTTAATGGTGGCATTCTTCTTCTGCCATTGTTCATGAACATGTATTACATGGATGTGGGCCAGCATTTGAATCTCCGCATCAACATGGTTACTATACAAAACATGAGATGATTTCTGTGAACGTCAAGAGGCTTCAGAGACAGACAAGCCATTGTAGCAACTCGGTGTCAGGATTGATTTATTTAGTACATTTTCATAATAGGTGTAGAGTTTGAACTTAGCAAAGACTATGGGCCCTATCTTGCACCCGGTGCAACACAGACGCAATTTCCCGTCCGACGCCCGCAATTTCCCGTCCGGCGCCCGCAACGTTTAAATAGCAAATGCACCTGTGCCCATATTTGTGCACTTTGGCGTGCTGGTCTTACAAGGAGGTGTGTTCAGGATAATTCTGTGTGTATTGCTATCTTCAGGCATCGGAAAGTGATGCGCCATTGACCAACAAAAACCTGGTCTAAAGTCAATGGTGCAGAATGTCATTGTTATTTTAACAGCACATTAGTCAGATGCACCTAGGCCTATGCACATTGCGTGCACACTATGGTTGTTGCACACACACAGGGAAGCGCAGCAGCACACAAACATGCAAAATATTAAAAATATTAATATTACGGTGCCAATCCGACATCATAATAGCAATGCGACAAGATACAAACGTGTCAGACTCTTAAACTGGAATGGGAGATGACACTGATTAATTTATTGCATGTTACGCCCAAAACAAACCTATGAATAAATGAAGTATGTGAGTATGTGAATGCACAACTTTAATCAGGAATCAGTGTTTATATGCAGATCATTCACAACTTTAATCAGGAATCAGTGTTTATACACAGATCATTCACAACTTTAATCAGTAATCAGTGTTTATACGCAGATCATTCACAACGTTAATCAGTAATCAGTGTTTGTACGCAGATCATTCACAACTTTAATCAGGAATCAGTGTTTATACACAGATCATTCACAACTTTAATCAGTAATCAGTGTTTATACGCAGATCATTCACAACTTTAATCAGTAATCAGTGTTTATACGCAGATCATTCACAACTTTAATCAGGAATCAGTGTTTATACACAGATCATTCACAACTTTAATCAGTAATCAGTGTTTATACGCAGATCATTCACAACTTTAATCAGTAATCAGTGTTTATACGCAGATCATTCAAAACTTTAATCAGGAATCAGTGTTTATACACAGATCATTCAAAACTTTAATCAGTAATCAGTGTTTATACGCAGATCATTCACAACTTTAATCAGGAATCAGTGTTTATACACAGATCATTCACAACTTTAATCAGTAATCAGTGTTTATACGCAGATCATTCACAACTTTAATCAGTACAGTTTCTGTGCTGTGGTGAGGGCGAAAGCCAGATTAATAAATACCCAAAAGGTTGTTTAAAGTTAAATAGCTGCTGAGCTGAGAATAAACAGTTTTTCATAATATTTTGCAGAGAAATGGCAGGTTGTAAATGGGCCTATAGTTAGAGATAACTGTTGCATCAAGATTTCTCTTCTTCAGAAGTGGTTTAATGACAGCTGTTTTAAGCACTGCAGGAAATACACTCACCTAAAGGATTATTAGGAACAACCGTTAAATTTCTCCTTAATGCAATAAAAAACTAAACCAATCACATGGCAGTTGCTTCAATGCATTTAGGGGTGTGGTCCTGGTCAAGACAATCTCCTGAACTCCAAACTGAATGTCAGAATGGGAAAGAAAGGTGATTTAAGCAATTTTGAGCGTGGAATAGTTGTTGGTGCCAGACGGGCTGGTCTGAGTATTTCACAATCTGCTCAGTTACTGAGATTTTCACGCACAACCATTTCTAGGGTTTTGAATCCTGTGTGTTACACGGACCTTTCTGGAAATGGGCATATGTTTTATTTGTACAGGAATTGTTATGGCCGAGTGACAGTCATTGATGTTGGTAACTCGGAGCGGACACACCAAACATGATGACTGATGAGGCCGGTAGGGGGAGCAGTTGGGAATAACAGTAGGTCTATTTGGTGTTGTCACTGTAAGTAGACTGTCAACTTCCTGGCTGTGGGCATTGAACAGCGTGCTGCACGTTAGAAGCTAGCATTAGACTGCCCATCCAGTTCGGTTGGACCCCATCGGCCCTGAAGAGGGAAGAACGACCCCAGAACAAATAAAAGTTGTCGATAAAATCGATGTTATGAGCCATGCAGGCGGACTTTAGCCAGGTGTGAAGGGCAAGGATTCTAGAGAACCGGCCTAATCCCCGGGTCATCACCGGGATTGGACCCAAGATAAAAATAGACTTCCCAGATCAATAAAATGTTTTTTTAAAGTGCAACAAATTCCTTTTTAGTCAGCTCAGAATTCTGATGAATTGTATCAACTGAGCCGGCATGTACAATGACCCGGTGTACTGAGGACGAGTGAGGGCAGCAGGCTAGAAGCTTGTCCAGAATGACTGGGATGGTGGCACCAGAGAAGCAGTGGGTAATGGCATTAAAAAAGTGCATATTCCGGACTATGGAATCCCCCAATATTAAATGTGGTCGGGAAGAAGAGTGGATGAGGAGATGAAGATAGTGATCTTGCACTTTGTGTTGGAGCAAATGAATGTGTGAGGGCTGGATCATCATACCTGAGAGAGGGATTTTCTGCCGGCTCAGGAAAAGGAAGAACCGCTGAGCGTCTGTGAACAGCCTCTTTTAGGATCTTGAACCGAGAAGCAGATGTCGAGGTTGCTGGACATGACGACAGCCGTTGGTCCGCAATAACAGGTAAGCAGCAAGCTGCCCGAACCGATGCAGCCAATGCAGTGTCGGCTGGTGTCTTCTCCAAAGATAGGTCAGGATCGGGATCCACTGAAGTGTGAGATTGAACTGGCTCTGACTGGACCAGAGTGTAATCAGGCAGAGCTGCGTAGCAGTTGAGGCGAGGGCGAGGGGTTGAGGCGGACTCGTCCAAGCCTTTTGTGCGAACGCGTATGATCACTTTGGTCCAGGTCGACTGCAACAAGAGGATGGCCGTGGACAGGTAGAGGGTTCCCACAGGGCTGTGTCCTGCAGGGCTGCGTTCAAAGAGGCGATATGTTTGGACTGTTCACAGGCCATATCCATGAAGATTTTTTTCCAGTTCATTAGAGAGAAAGTGGCGTTTCTATCCTAATGATGCTTTTTAACTACGTTAAAAGACCCTAGGTTGCATTTTGACGAGAGTTACACTTTAACACCTAGCCTAAAATATTGATGTCCATGATATGTAGAATGTATGATCAGAGTTCTAGGCCAGTCCCAGGGATTCTATAAAGTCAATATATTTTACTGCAACAATGTCATTGACCATCTATCCATGGCAAACATACACTCACCAGCCACTTCATTAGGTACATCTTGCTAGTTCCGTGTTGGACCCCCTTTTGTCTTCAGAACTGCCTTAATGTCATAGATTCAACAAGGTGCTGGAACATTCCTTAGAGATGTTGGTCCATATTAACATTATTGCATAACACAGTTGCTGCAGATTTATCAGCTGCACATGCATGATGCAATACTCCCGTTCCACCACATCCCAAAGGTGCTCGATTGGACTGAGATCTGGTGAGTATGGAGGCCACTTGAGAACAGTGAATCATTGTCATGTTAAAGAATCTATTTTGAGATGATGTGAGCTTTGTGACATGGTTTATTATCCTAGCCATAAGAAGATGGGTACACTGGGGTCATAACGGGATAGACATGGTCAGCAACAATACTCTGAAACAGTAGTCTGTGGCATTTAAAAAAAATTCTACACCATTACACCACCACCACCACCAGCCTGAACCATTGATACTAGGCAGGATGGATCCATGCTTTCATGTTGTTTACCGCGAACAAGGCATTTTTGCCTAAAGTCAATTAAATCCAATTTCTTCCCCATTCTGATGCTTGGTCTGAACTTCAGCAGATTATCTTGAACGTGTCTACATGCCTAAATGCATTGACTTGCTGCCACATGACTCACTAGATATTTGTTGTACCTAATGAAGTGGCCGGTGAGTGTATATGTAGCTGATATCTAGTAATTGTCAACATGAGGATGACTCTAAAATGTGTGTGTGTTCATCTCATCGATGGACTTAAATACAGTGCCTTGCGAAAGTATTCGGCCCCCTTGAACTTTTCGACCTTTTGCCACATTTCAGGCTTCAAACATAAAGATATGAAACTGTAATTTTTTGTGAAGAATCAACAACAAGTGGGACATAATCATGAAGTTGAATGAAATGTATTGGATATTTCAAACTTTTTTAACAAATAAAAAGTTAATAATTTGTAGCGGCACGTTTTGCTGCGATTAAAGCTGTAAGTCTTGATGTATATCTCTATCAGTTTTCCACATCGAGAAACTGAAATTTTTGCAAAATAGCTCGAGCTCAGTGAAGTTGGATGGAGAGCGTTTGTGAACAGCAGTTTTCAGTTCTTTCCACAGATTCTCGATTTAATTCAGGTCTGGACTTTGACTTGGCCATTCTAACACCTGGATATGTTTATTTGTGAACCATTCCATTGTAGATTTTGCTTTATGTTTTGGATCATTGTCTTGTTGGAAGACAAATCTCCGTCCCAGTCTCAGGTCTTTTGCAGACTCCATCAGGTTTTCTTCCAGAATGGTCCTGTATTTGGCTCCATCCATCTTCCC
>JACXGM010028616.1:0-13983 GCA_016801145.1 Umbra pygmaea | reverse complement strand
TGTCATCCAGGCAGGGGTTTGGTTCACAGAGAGGGTCGTAGTCCAGGCAGGGTTCGGTACACAGCGGGGTTTGTCATCCAGGCAGGGTTCGGTCCACGGGGAGGGTCGTAATCCAGGCAGGGTTCGGTACACGGGTACTAGAAGGAACAAACAATAACACGATAAGGAACAAATTCTAGGACAGGAAAACCACAAGGAACTGGAACTAGGAACATAGGCTAAATTAGATAGAACACGAAATGGTTACATTTACGTGGCTATACAATAATCCGGCACTGGCTGACTGTCTTCTCCTTCCTATAAAGGGAGGGAGACAATCAACCAGGTGTGGCAGATGAGCAGGTGTAGGTGATGATTAGGGAGTGCAGGGGAAACCCAGGAACCGGAGTAGGGACCAAAAAGGGACAGGAAGACAACTCAGGAGGGCGGATTCCTGACAGTTACAGGATATTCATTGCTGCTTAAAATCTAATCCTTCATGACATTACTGCAATGATGTTTATATATTTATCATAGCCTATTTTCTTACTTGCCAGCTAACACTGATAACCACTTCGTAGCATGGGCTCAACCTTCTTCTAAAAATTGCACTGTATTTTGCTGTAGAGTAAATGGAAAGGAAATCCTTCTGTTCAAATGTCAGTTTAAAATACAAGGCTAGATTAATAACTTTTAGCAAGTTATTTTAAATTTAATACAGCCTGACTTCATTGATGGGTTGTTTGGGTCTGCTGCAGCACTCAAAAGAGCAGGCGACGTAATGAAACTTTCGATTTGACAAGGCTTAAATATCTGGCTAGCTAACATGTCTAAAAACCATTGAAATTAACTGTTTTTCACAAGTAATCATGGTTATTTTGTACATTACAATGAAGTTATGGGTGTAACCTATACAAAATATAAAAAATATCAATTTTGACAGGAAACACATTTTCAAACTTTTTTGGCTTATAGCCAACAATGAGTGGGCACGACATCCAATGGGTTCTTGCAGGCTGCCACACATACAGTATATACTCTGTCTGTTTATGCAAGTCGGGTAGGATGGGAGCTTCCACCCAAATTTGCCAAAGAAAATTTTTGGGAGGGGGCTAAGACGGTGTGATAGGCTGTCCCTTCCACCTTGGACCAGCACCCATCCTCCAGTCCCGTGGGAGATCCTGCATCCAGTGGAGCTGGCTGAGGAGGTGCAGGCCGCTGTATTGGCAGCAATAGGCACCATATTGCAGGCCAAACTGTCACCAAAGCCCTCTAGAGCACTAATGTCACCAGAGCCGGCCAACATGCTGCCAGGGCCCCCTCCAGTGCTGCAGTCATCAGGGCCCCCTCCAGTGCTAGAGTGTCATCAGAGCTAAGAATGTTTTTACTCTTAGGTCAAGTCCTAGCAGTGGTCTTATGAGTAATTCTGAGATGCTTGAAAAATATGGGTCCAGATGTAAAATTTTTGTACAGTGGGTAGAGTTTTAGCTTAGTCAGAAAATAAGTGTAAGAACTGAAACTTTATTTACAATGTACTGTTTTTTTGCCCCAATTTAAGCTATTTTATGTCTTACAATATTGTATTCATTTCTGTTGTCAGTTTGAAGGTTTCACGATAATAATGGACACATTTTTGGTTTATATTCTCATTCGGTGCTCAGTGAATGATTAGAACAATGAACAATTAGTTCTTGGTAGCAAATGCCAGTGTGTCACTTGTGTCTGACAGACATGTTTTAAATCTTTGGTGATGTAATTAGTGGGACCATGATCTTGAACACATTTGGGACTTTAACACTGCAGTGTCTGAGGCATTTTTTTGTAATGAATGTAAAATGTTTACAAGATGCACACGCTAATAGGGTGAGTTTCTGAGTTTCGATTGTTGATCGAAATAAGGAATGAGTGAAATTACGCTTATCTGTCAAGTATTTCTAAAATGTGTAACCTTTCTGCCGCAGAAAGTGCATGCTGTGATACTTCAGCTTACCTGCAGTTCATCGGTAATCAGCGGTAATCAGGCAACAAGTCAGTCAAAACAGCAAATACAAAAATTCGATGTCATCTTTGATTTCTTCCAGTAACTGTAGTATTGCATGGCTGTTAATCTGTAATGCTTAATGATTTTGTGTTCACTCAACTGAAAAAGTGTGATCCTTGTGGCTTATTTGTAAGAATTATTTTAGGGCTGAGCCTGCGTGTAGTCAAACTTTGCCATAACCTAACACTTAACCTAACGTAACCATATGCCTGGTGATTAAATGCCTTTATCAAAAAGGACAGTCTGTCTGTTTCTACACGTTTAAATTTAGTTGAATATACATGACAGAGTGTGTGATGGGTCCTGGGATCCACAGCAAAGGAGAGTATCATAAACCAATCAATCACATTTTTTTAAGCCCTTCTCACATCAGCAGTTGTCACAATGTGCTTTTACATATACGCAGCCTAATACCCCAAAGAGCAAGCAACATTGTGAAATTGAAGCACAGTGGCTAGGAAAAACTACCCAGTAATTTAGGTGGCCATTCCTCTTCTGGCTATGCTGGGTTTAAAATTGTCTGGTTAAGGCCAAGTTGTTTATCAGTACACATCAAGGTCCTGTGAGAAGAACTGGGGCATGATCCGAGAGTTCAGATCTTCATGTGGGCTGTGTCCAGTCTTAAGACACATCCAGATCGGCTGCACCATCAGGTATACAGGAACAAGGACAGCCAGGTGGGCTGTCGGCAGTGACAGTGGCATTGGACAAATTCGTCATCGAGCCTGGTAGTTTTGCGTTGTGTTCCAAGGACTCAGTCATCCAAGGTCATCCTCCTAGGGTTCAACAGGACACCAGAGAGATTAGCTGGGGCATTCCATAAATCAATAGTACATCAGCATAGAATACAGATTGATACTCATCCTCCAGCCAACAAATGAACAGCCCTAATGCATGTTTTTTATTGAGAAAGATACATTTTAAGTTTTGATCTGCCACGCAAGCTTATCCAGGAGCTACCCCAAAATGCCCCGTCTCATAACACTTGCCTGCCAGCCTAATGCATTTTTTAGCGTAAATTTTAATTGAATTTAAAAAGACTGACAGGTATGCATAGGGGTGTTACCATTACAGGCCCAGTTTCACTTGCCTGACAGCCCTAACACATAAAAAAACAGACACCTCTCATTTGGTGACCAAAAGAGATGATTTTGCGCTTCCAACATGGATTGGTAAGTCATTCTATATTAATAGGGCTCTATACAAGAAATAAATATTAGTTTCTCTGCATCATTTTAGCAATGTTCCGTAGATGAAAAAAGGCTGTTCTTGAAATATATTTATATGTCCATCAAAAGAGAGATCAGAGTAGGGGCCCGCGTGGTGTAGTGGGCTAAATCGCTGCATTGTAGGACAGTCTATGTCACAATTGTCATGAGTTTGAGCCTGACCATGGGTTCTCTGACTTTCCCAGACCTCCTGCATGAGGCAGCGCAACTTGGCATAGCGCTGCCCGAGATTTTGATTAGATAAATTACATTATCTATCCTGCCACATCACTCTTGTCCAGAATAACACCGAGGTCCCTCGCAGGTATGTTTGTGATGCCTGTACAGGTATGTTTGTGATGCCTGTACAACCATCCAAATTCATTCTAAGATCTGACAGCACATCTCTTTGTTTCTTTGGGCCTAAAATTTGCATTTCCGTTTTTGCAGGATTTAGAAGTAAGAAATGCTCCAACATCTACATCCTTATGTCCAAAAGACATGCTTCAAGGGTAGAGAGTTTTGGAGCTTCGCCATGTTTAATAGAGATGTGTGTCAGCACAGCAGTGTGTGTCAGAACTGTGTGTCAGCATAGCAGTGAAAGTTGACGTTGTGCTTTCAGATGATATCACCAAGCGGCAGCATGTATAGAGAAAACAACAGTGGTCCCAAGACCGATCCCTGGGGAACACCAAAGTGAAGCTTTGATATTTCAGATGATTGACTATCCACACACACAAACTGATATCTTTTGGATAGATAGGATGTAAACCAGACATGAACATGACCACGTAGACCGATATGGTTTTCCCGTCTCTCCAATAGAAGGGACTGATCAATTGTGTCAATGGCAAAAGTGAGGTCAAGAAGAACAAGGACATGCCTTGGTCTGATACCACCTAAAGGTAATTTACCACCTTCATGAGTGCAGTCTCAGTGCTGTGATGCGGTCAGATCCCAGACTGGAGCATCTCATATATATTATTTGGTTTAAGGAAAGCAGTGTGTTGTTGGGAAACAACTTTCTCCAGATAGTTTTAGAGAAATGGGAGGTACGATATTGCCCGATAATTGCTTAATTTATTGTGATTAAGATTTGGCTTTTTTAAAAGAGGCTTTATAACTGCCACTTTTAGCGAGCTTGGAACAGATCAGGAGGACAGAGAACAATTTATTATGTTCAGCATAAGCGGGCCAAGCACAGGAATTAGCTTCTTAAGTAGTTTAGTAGGGATAGGGTCCAGTTGACAGCTGGTAGGTTTAGAACCCATGACTAATTTGGTGAAAGTGTCAAGTGATACAGAGATAAAGTCTTCAACTGTCCTTATTGTTCCATGGTCCAGGCAGTTCAGGGCCATCATAGCACAACTGTGTTGTAGAGAAATGTGCTTTGATTGGGAGGGGTCTGTTATTTGTTTCCTGATGATCAAGTTATTATCGTTGAAGTTCATGAACATTTCTGCTGAAGTGAGGACCAACATCACTTGTGGAGTGTTTCTTATTTGTCAGCTTTGCAACCATGTCAAAAAGAAATGTGGGATTGTTTTTGTTGTGCTCAATTAAGTTGGTAATGTAGTTTGATAGAGCAGATGAAAGTGCTTTATGATCTTTCCATGCTAGTTTAAATACTTCCAGCTTGGTGGAGCACCATATTCTTCCTGGTATTATTCAGGCTCAATGGCTCTGTTGTTGTCTGTGTACCAAGCAGCAACATTTTTGTTATTTGCTTTGTTTTTAGCGGTGTGACTACATCCAAGGTATTAGGCAGGGTTAACTCCAGGTCCTCTGTTAAATTGTTAAGAGATGTATTTGCTTTGACATCCTTGGGTAGGTGGAGGGAATTCGGAAGTGCATCCAAGAATCTTTGGGCTGTGCAAGAAGAACCCATATTATCTCACCTAAAAGTACTTGGTTGGGGCACAAACAAGCGTATAGTATTTTGACAGCAAATGTACTAAAATTATAGTCTGATATTCCAGGATTATGAGGAAATGCAAGTACTGTAAATCCACAATATTCATTCCACTGGACAAAACTAAATCTTTTTTTGTTTTAGAGTAGCTCTGTAAATACAACTAGATGGAGGGGAAAGAAGACTGAAGTTAATGGAAGAAGGTGAAAAGAAAGAAAAAAAAGATTTAAGGTAAGAATGAAGGAGGGAAAAACCTAAACGTTATGAATTTCCGACCAATTGTGAAGAAGCTAATCGTTTAGGCTGCTATACTTTCATAGGGTGTGATATTGAATAGCTTGGGGGGTCCTAATGGGATAATTGTTTGTTTATGTCTGTGTGTGTTTGTGTGGCTCTAGCTGTGGCTTTTGGTAGTGCATGGGGCTGATTGGCTGCATCTGGCTTTGGCTTTAGCTGTGGCTCTGGCAAACCATACAGTACTGTGTAAAAAGAGTGACGATCACATGGAACTCCCTTTCATCCACAAACAGAAAATTACCATTAAAAGCCTGATCAAACAAGATCACATGTCACAATCTGGACTGTGAAGAAACACAAAAACACCACAATTCAATTTGTGGATGATGTTGTGCTCTATGAATGTGTATATGCTTTGTGATTTGATGTCTTGTGTTTTCTGTGGAGCCCTGAAAGAGTAGCTGCTGCTTTGACACAACTAATGGGGATCCTAATGAATAAACAAACTGTGTGTCTATGCCTGAAAATGAAAGAGAGTGGGATGACAGTGAGGGGGTAGTAAGGCAGGCCATATTGTTTCTGTCTATTGAGAAAAAGAAAAGATCTAGGGAAATGCAAAATACTGGTAACAAAAGGAGCACAATGTGGGGAAATGAAGACATGTTGCTTGTCTTAGGAGTCTAGTGTTGGTTGAGGAGGAGTTAGGGTTACATGTTAGGAAATGCCTTTTTACTGAGAATATATTTTTGTTCCCATTAGTCCTTAGAAGTTTTGTCAAGACATACTGTGTGTGTGTTCGTGGATGTGCGTGTGCCAGTATGATTTAGAAGGTTTTACTCAGATTAAATAGTGCCATTTAAGAGAGAAGAGACCCGTGGGAATAAATAACTCTTGGTATGACTCACAGGGTTAAGACAGCCCTTCCTGTATTAAAACTTTGCATCCTACAATTGTCTGTACACACATCTAGTCCAAATGCAGTTTGGTTGTGCTGTATAGCATTTTGAAAGAATTATTCTATAGCACCACTTACCTGTCCAGCTGTGGAAAATAACTGAAGCAATCAGTGATAAACTAAATTACTATAGGGATTTTAAGGAAAAGCAGCACGGCCCTCATGACACAGCTACACATAAATAGACAGCAGACTGTGTACAGTACCATGTATATCAGAAATCGTGATAGTGCAAAACCACATGATGCTAAAACACAATGAGAATCTCCAGTCTGCCAGGGGATAGGGTAAGAACTGGGTCTACATCCTATTCTCTAAACATGAGCACCAGCCACCACCTAGTCCACTATAGAGGGAACAGTGTGCCATTTCTGATGCAGACTGATCTTTCGGTATGTGTTGTATTGGGGAGTGTGGCTATTTGGGTGTGCTGTGAGTGATTGCTATTGACAGGTCAATTGGCCTCTAAAACCTAATACCATTACTATCTGTTGCCTCCCTCTGTGGATGACACGGTCAGCGTAATGCACAGGCTTACTGTGTCTGCTTCTCTGGGGTCCCAGCTTGTATGGAGAGGCAGAAGAAATACATCATATGTAATTGTTTTTTGTTTAACTGCAACCTACTGTACAGTCAGACTTTTTTGTCTATGGAAGGGACATCAAATGGGTTTTTGGAACCAATTTGACTGTTAAACACATGGGTACACTTATGGCTGCCAGTCCTGACATGACTGGGAACACATATTTAGGGATTATATTACTATTGTTGTTTATTGCAGGACTCACATGCTTGTTGAAACCAGAAAACTGGGAAGTGATAAATCATTCATTACTGCATTTAATTGTTCAAAATTCATCAAACTGTTAAACCTTCTCTAACCGAAACATTTGCTGATAGCAGTGTTGAAAAATAGTTGGTCTGTGCGTTTGTAATCCCACCATCCGATTTGTTCTGGCAACCCTCATGGATCCACAATTTTACAAACACATCAAGTTTGCTTTTCATTGTCATTATTGGACTAGCTGGATTATTAATAGTGACAAGGTTTTAATAGTTTAAAACAGATTTTATTATTTTTTTAAATGTAATAGTAAAATTTATATACAATTCCAACTTGTTGGCGTAATTCTGACTTGGAGTATCATTTTAGGTTACATTTCAGACTGAGAAGTAGGTGCTTCTTGGAACTTGGATTGGACCTGAGAGTGAAAAAGCAAATGTTGGATATTTACAGAAAATGCCTTTGGTGAGAAGACCAACCTATTTGTAAGAATAAACTACAACATCTCAATTTAGAGTTTTTGAGTGAACCGACATATTTTGTTTTACCCGTAACAGGCCTTTTGTTTGTCATACGAAAGTGTATAATAAAATACAGTTGTTCTCCAAGCACCGTTATTGCATGGTATATTTTGAATCGGAACTTATTGTCAACAACGTTCAAAATCAAAGAAGAACACCATTTACCTGCAGTTGACTCCTCCATTTCTTCAAAAACGTGACACAACCCTTCAGTTAAGTACCTATCAATTATCCACTAGTAGTAATTATGACTCCACAATATACATTGAACTTATTACAATGTAGGATATGTGTTACAGCACTACATTTGGTGTCCTCTTCAAAAAATGCTCTTAAGAAAATTTTACGTAACTGTCCCCTCCAATATTGATGTCAGATTTTTGCCCCTACCCCTACTTACTCTCTGCCCTGCGTATGCCTTCCTTCCCTCTAAGTAGAGGACTAGGTCATTACTGTCTCCTGTAGTCTTCATATTATTTGCTTGCCTTGTTTCGTGGTTCTTCTTCCTGCTGTGCTGTCCTGCGTGCTGTCCATGGTCCTGAACTTCCCTGGCATGGGGCTGATGCAACAGCACTATATATATTGTATTTTTTACTGTGTTTCATCTTGGCAGGTAGTAGAGAATAATATGAATTGTAGAAGGCAAGCTACTGTATGAATGCCATTTCAATCTACCTCCTGTCTCTGGCTTCACTGTGTGACAAGCCTCCATCTACAGCTCTCTGTTAGACTCTTTATTAGTGAAAATGCTCCAGCTCTTTCACATCTATATTACTCACCCTAGCTGAAAAACCACCCCAGCAGGCCTTCCTACCCTCACAGTGTTTTTTCTCACTCACACTCCATCACACTCTCCCTTTCTCTGTATCCTACTTTCTGCTCACCCCACAACATCACTCAGGAGAAATTAAAACACCCTGATTAGATGGATGAGGATTGAAATCAGTAAATAGGTGAATGGGCTCAGCTGGAGGTGAAAAAGCAACGTAAGACAGTGCTTGAACGTTTCATTTGCGCTAATACTTTCTAACGTAAACATTGTCTTTATGATGTGAGAAAAGTGTCATATGTGTTACGAATAAAACATTTATCATGTGTCTAATTATATACACTGCTGATAATCTGTTCAGTTCATACTACAATGACATTGACCCCGAAATAAGGTTAAGATAGTACAGGGAACCAGAGATATTGACTACTGGGTAGAATACATTTTCCATTTTTATTGATTGATTATATTTTAAAATATCAGGGAATATAGTTTTTACAGCTTTTGTAGCTGGTCAATGAAAGAGATAGAGTGCCCTTAAAGATCACACATATTTTATTAGATTTGAGGTAATAAACTTGTTCTTTCTAATATCATGTCGCTTTGACATCATGACACAAATTATTTCCTGAGTAAAATAAAATAGTTTAGCAACAGATTTGGAATATTGTAGTTTTTATCAACTGTGATTTTCTGTTTATAAAATATATTTTCACTTACTACTTGTGTGTGTCTGCTTGGTTGTTGTTAAATATTGGCAGGCAGGCGTGTTATCATGTTTAGCTACGTAAAGTTCACTAGCTAACATGAACTGTGGCGTGATGAAATTATTACAATTATTTGTTGATGTGTATTGTTAATTTCTTTATTTTGCATATTTTCATTCATGCCTTTGTGACTTGAGCGGAGCCACAGTCACAGCAGCAGGGGTCAGAGCTCCCAGGCTCTGGAAAAGAGGGCTATGCAGTCGGTACCTGCAGAAGGATCTCACCTGCAGGGGTTGGTGCTGCAAGCACCGGCTGAGGTGTTGAGGGAAGAGCCCGAGTCTCTGATCCAGGGTACTGGACCCCTGGTCGTGCTGAGGGGTGGAGCCCTGGTCTCGGATGCAGGGGATTGGACCCCTGGTAGTGGTGATGGGGGCAGAGCCCCAGTTTCAGGTGCAGGGGCCTAGACTGTTATACAGCGCACCAAAAACGGTATTAACAAAAGCCTTATTTATGTAGTGAGACAAGGACGTAAAACAAATGTTTCTTTTTTCATGTGACCATGCTAACAGACATGATGGATGTTCCAAGGATGAAAAGAAACATAGTTCACATAGAACTACTGCAGGGGTGGGCAATCATTTTAGCTTGAGGGCCACAACAAAATGGCGACTGTTGTTAGTTGTCACGGTGACAACATGCACCAGTGGGGCTGTAAAGTTTTTTGTACTCACTGTTTTTCCCGTTAGCTATCACAAAGTGGTATTTAGCTAGTTATCAGGCAAGATTATTTAGATCTTGTCAAGCTCTCAAGACAAGTTATAGATCTTATCTAAATGTAGTTTGTAATACTAGCATATATTAAATATATTTTGATGACTTACCAATAGAATTAAACTCAATTAAATCCAGCACTCTCCAATTCCTCTTCCACACAAGGCAGGCCACGAGGATCTTATTCTTTGATTTAATGGCGGCTCGCAACCATCTGAAAGGTGCTGACTACTCTGTTGCTGCTGCAAAACTATCTAGTGAGTTCGCAACTTGCCGCAAATCGGTTTATTGCGGAAGTAGGCGGTTAGAGCTTTGCACTGGAATGGTACACAAAAAAATGGCTGCCACTCTGACCATTTTGTGACATTGATTTGAATTGGAATGGCATTTCTAATCAATCTATTTCTGTGGGCTGTCAGGACCCCGCCCCCCTGAACCTGTTTCCCTTTCCCTTGTGTTTTTATCCGCTGATCCTAGTTCCCTTGTGTGTCCATTTTGTCTGTCTCTAAGTTTGTTTGTCTTCAACATTTTCCCTAGCACCATTTCCTGTATTCCCATCACTCCTGAAGGCACCATTCCCATCAGCTATGATCCTGAGCACCTGTTCCCTCTGCTGCACCTGGGGCTGATTGCCAACCCCCCTTTATTAGGGAGGTGTTGGCAAGCAGTTCCTGCCGGATTATTGTACTGCCAAATGTGTTCTCAGTGCAATTCTAGTCTTGTATATTGTCCAGTTATTCTAGTCAGTTCCGAGTTCCTGTTTTCTAAGTTTGTAGTCTGTTATAACTCAGTTAGCTGGATTTGATTGTTGACGATTTTGCATGATCTTGGATTGTTTGGTTCTTCGATGCTCATCCTGGACTTGCTGTCATAGCAACAGGTGCATAAGTTAAACCTGCTCGGGACAGGCTTATTTCATGTAAACAGGATTCGATCACAAATTGTGTTAACCAAAATAGAGTTCACAGCCCTAGTAAAACAAAGTAAATTTAAATTACACTCCAGTTTTATTCTTCTAGTATACTTACGTTTAACCATAAATGTGTATTTAATATATTTAAGTACATTTGAAGTATGCTTTCAATATATACATACCAAAATAATATATTAGAAGTATATTTAGGATAAATAAAATACATTTCAAGTACAACTAATTATATTTTTTTGCTTGGGAGTGTTAATGTGCATGTAAGTTACCATTACGTTCTTAATATTTCAGACAAATAATATTATATCCCATAAAAAAATAGAGTTGAATCAAACCCAGCTAGCACAGAGCTGGCGGGATGCCAGTGGTTACATCTGACGGTACGATAGCTTTTTGCCCATATTTTTACGGGCGGTCCGTCGGCGGCAGTGTTGGAGCCTGTGTGGTCCACTGGCTGGTGAGCAGAGTTTTGGACAGAGATCCTCTGGCAATCCTACGCACTCATACTGTTGTTTCAGTTAGTCAAAATTGAATTCAGTTATTAAATATACATTAAAGAAAAAAGTTTGTCTTGTCAAGGTCCAAAATGCTGCCAGTGGACCTCTTGGCTGGCAGTGGACCTCCTGTTAAACGATGAGCAACCCGCCGGGCGGACCACTAACTCTGCTGTTCTGTCTGTGTTCTGCCAGCTCATGCTATATCTATTAGATAGTTTGTGACTCCATGTTCTACATTACAAATGTGGATGCAAAATGGCCTGGATCTGTGCATGGTATTCTTAGAGAGTCACCTTTATGCACATTATTTGAATGTGGTAAGGGAAAAAGACTGTATTACATAACAAAAGTTAATTTTTCCATTATACAGGTGATTAGGGCAGGATCTGGCTTGGTGACAGGGGCTATGCCTTCAGGCAGTATTTCATGATGCCATTCCCTGACCCAATCTCTGGACTACAAACCCGTTACAACGCATCCCTGTGGTGGAGGTGCAGCCTGATGATGACTGCAGCCAGTGCACTTGGACCAAACAAGTGGCAGAGCTGCACGGGCCAGAATTGTGGAACACCATTTTGATTTGTGTTTTGAAAAAAAAACATTAAATTAATAATAAAAGACAAGACATACAAGGTTAACATATAAAACATTTTATTAAATTCATTATTTCCCTCAACTCTACAAACAATACCATTTAAATTTAAAAAGCACATGTACATAAGTATTCACAGCCTCTGCTCTATACTTTGTTGAAGCACCTTTGGCAGCAATTACGGCCTCAAGTCATTGTGAGTATGATGCTACAAGTTGGCACACCTATTTTTGGTCGGTTTCTCCCATTCTTTTTTGCAGGACCTCTCAAGCTTCATCAGGTTGGATGGGGTGCATCAGTGCACAGCCATTTTCAGATCTATCCAGAGATGTTCAATCGGCTTCAAGTCTAGGCTCTGGCTAGGCCACTGAAGGATATTCACAGAGTTGTCCTTTAGCCACTCATTTGTTATCTTGGCTGTGTGCTCAGTGTTGTTGTTCTGTTGGAAGATGAACCTTCATTCCAGTCTGAAGTCCGCTCTGGAGCAGGTTTTCAGCAAGGATGTCTCTGTACATTGTTGCATTCATCTTTTCCTCAACCCTGCCTAGTCTCCCAGTTCCTGCCACTGAAAAAGATGCCCACAGCATGATGCTGCCACCACCATGCTTCACTGTAGGGATGGTATTGGCCAAGTGATGAGCGGTGCCTGGTTTCCTCTAGACATGACACTTGCCATTCAGGCCACAGAGATTGTTGTTCTTCTGGAAGTTTCTCCTCTCTCCACAGAGAAACGCTAGAGCTCTGTGAGAGTGACCATCAGGTGCTTCGTCACCTCCCTGACTAAGGCCCTTCTTCCCCGATCAATCAGTTTGGCCAGGCAGCCAGCTCTAGGAAGAGTCCTGGTGGTTGCAAACTTCTTCCATTTATGGATGATTGAGGCCACTGTGCTCATTGCTTCAATGCTGCAGATATGTTTCTGTATCCTTCCCCCAATCTGTGTCTATAAACAATCCTGTCTCTGAGGTCTACGGAAAATTCCTTGGACTTCATGGCTCGGTTTGTGCTCAGACATGCACTGTTAACTCTTGAACCTTATATAGACAGGTGTGTGCCTTCCCAAATCCTGTCCAATAAACTGAATTAACCACAGGTGGACTCCAATCAGGTTGTTAAAACATTTCATAGATGATCAGTAGAAACAGGATGCACCTGAGCTCAATTTTGAGTGTCATGGCAAAGGTTGTGTATAATTATGTACTTTTTCATTTTTATTTTTAATAAATTTGCTAAGATTTCAAACACACTTATTGTCATTATGGGGTATTGTTTGTAGCATTTTTTGGGAAATAATGAATTTAATCCATTTTGGAATAAAGGTATAACATAACAAAATGTGGAAAAAGTGAAGTGCTGTGAATACTTTCAGAATGCACTGTATATTTGGTAGTGAATTTGTTAAATATTTGCAGAATATGATTGTCAATTAAGATGAAAATTACTAAAACTCTATGGGCCCTATTTTACACCCGGCGCAACGCAGCACAAAACGCGAACCCAAGTGTCTTTGCTAGTTTAAGACCGACGCAGTTGTGAATTTCCCATCTGGCGCCTGCGTCGTTTAAATAGCAAGTGCACCTGATCCCATATTTGCGTCCATGGGCGTTCTGGTCTAACAGGGAGGTGTGTTCAAGATAATTCTGGGTGTATTGCTATCTTGAGGCATCGGAAAGTGATCGCGCCATTGACCAACAAAAACTGTAGACCAGCTACAGTCAATGGCGCAGCATGTCATTGTTATTTTATCAGCAAATTAGTCAAATGCACCTAGGCATATGCACAGTGCATGCACACTATGCTTGTTGCACACACACAGGAAGCGCAGCAGCACAAAAACATGCAAAAGATTACAAATAAAAATATTACGGTGCAAATCTGCCATCATAATGTCACATTTGGAGGTGAGGTTTCCATGTATAGTCTCTGTGGTTCCCCTGTATGTGTTGTTTTGCTGCCCTCTTGTGTCTAGTTTTGTCATAGGTTCATTTAGATTATTGGTTGGGTTATTGGGAGTCACAGGTGGTTTGTGTTAGTAATTAGTATGTGTTTGTATTTAGTCATGGTGTTCTCCCCTTGTCTCTTGTC
>JACXGM010028615.1:0-13984 GCA_016801145.1 Umbra pygmaea | reverse complement strand
CAAGAGACAAGGGGAGAACACCATGACTAAATACAAACACATACTGATTACTAACACAAACCACCTGTGACTCCCAATAACCCAACCAATAATCTAAATGAACCTATGACAAAACTAGACACAAGAGGGCAGCAACAACACATACAGAGGGAACACAGAGACTAAACATGGAAACCTCACCTCAAATGTGACAACTGCAGTCTGGCAGAGCATCACCAGTTAAGATACCCAACTTCCTGTTGGGTCAATGGGTCACAAACATAGAAATAGAATGGATAGAAAGGCCTTTAAGGTGCTTGGTGTGGTCATTCGATTAGTACACAACAAAATGGCGATTGTTGTTAGTTGTCACGGTGACAACACGCAAATTGGTTTAATGCGGAAATAGGCCGCGAGATCTTTGCAATGGAATGGTACACGTAAAAATGGCTGCCGCTCTGACCATTCTGCTACATTGATTTGAATTGGAATGGCAGTGCTTACTGACGCCAATGTAGTTAGGAGAAGGTCCTTTGAAAAATGATCTTGGACTAAAAATGTAAATGAGAAAAGGCTTACATCCTTGCTCTATCTTAACTCTCTCTCCCCTATTTAGTTCAATTCAATTGACTTTATTGGCATGAGGTAACATTGTACATCTTGCCAAAGCATATAATTAGGTCACACATTTAACATCTTCAAACAAACAACAAAATTAAATTCAATGAAATTCTTACAATACCCAACATTTAAATAATTACAATTATTAATACTATAGATAAGACACAACAAAGCAACATACAACACTAACATTATAATATTAACATTGTTAATGAATCCCACTGGCAGGGCTGTGGTCTGTCAGGCAGCACCTTCCCTAATTTTGTGGCAGGCAGCAACATAGTGTTCTACCAATACACAGGTCTCTGTGACCTCCCCCCAAAAAACAGGTAGCCTAATGTCATCAGAGAGTTCTTTATAACCTTTAGATATCTTTTTAAATTTAGAGAAAAAACTGTCTCAGATATTTAATATTATTTACATTTTGTCAGGAAGCTCTGTCTCTGGTTCTGCTGTGGTGCAGTGATGACACAGCCTTTCCTCTACAGGGAGCCAGGTCTTGTCAATGGCAAGGCTGTGCTCACTGAGTCTGTACTTTGTCAAGTTTTTCCAAAAGTTTTGATCAGTAACCATGGTCAGATAGTTTGCCATGTTGTACTGTCAGTTTAGGGCCAGACAGTTCAACATTTTGCCTGCATTTTGCTTAGGTATTTAAGTTTTAACTGTTTTGTAATTTGGTTAATGCTAATTGATTTGAGGTTCTGGTCCAGAGGCTTCAGTGTGTTAGTAGAACAGATTTGTGAACTCAGCCCCAGGACCAGTTTGAGTAAGAAACCTATTGTTGCTCAGCTCTTGGTATCACAGGGCTTGGTAATGATATGAGGGGCTGTTTTAAAAAAACAATTCCAAAACTTAATTGCTGTTTTTTTCGGTTTTAATTATTTCTGCTCTGCATGCATTGTTTGTAGTTATCCTATGGACACGTAGGACAATGTTACAAAGTTTAGTGTTTTAATAGGGTGTTCGCCCCAATGAATAAAATCTTGTTTTGCCAGTGGACTCCAAACCTTGCTGTCAATGAGTGCAATTATCACGTCCAGCCCAGGGAGCCCTGCCGTGACCAGAGACTGAGATTTGGACTCCTTTGTAGAATAATTGTATTTATTTTTGTGTTTATCTGTGCACTGTGGGTTTTTGTTTCATTACTGTCCCTTTAAGAATGGTGACACCTCTCTCTAGTTTGGCCAATTGTAGGATATGGTTCGGGTTAGGGTAGGGCCCTCCACAGCACTGGAGTATTCAGGGCCCCCCTCAGTGCTGGAGTCTACAGGGCCCCCCTCTGTGCTGTAGTTCTCAGGACTCCCTTCAGCGCTGGCATTCTCCGGGCCCCACTCAGCGCTGGAGTCTGCCGGGTCCCCCTCGGCGCTGGTGTGTTCAGGGCCCCCCTTAGCACTGCAGTGTTCGGACCTCCCTCTCAGCGCTGGAATTGCCAGGGTCTCCCTCAACACTGCCGTCGTCAGGGCTCCTTCAGCGCTGCAGCTGCTGTGCCTCGACTTAGTGCCAGAGGTCCTACCACCGCCACTGCTGGGGTCTGACTGATTGCCAGTGACAGTCCAAGCTGCTGTCCTGGGGTGGCTGCTTGGCCTGCGAAGACCTCCGGCAGAACCCCTGCCTGGGTGAGTGTTTTGGGGTGGGGCTGACTGTGGTGCTCTGCCTCGGAGAGCCAGCATTTGCAGGGGGGTACTGTCATGTCCAGCCCAGGGAGGGATGGCGTGAACAGAGACTGAGATTTTTACTTCTTTGTAGAATAAATGTATTTAGGTTAATTTTGTGTTTATCCAGTCTAAAGCACTGTGGGTTTTTGTTTCATAACTGTCCCTTTAAGAATGTTGACTCCTCTCTCTAGTTTGCAGTACGTTCCAATCATTAGCAGCGAAGAACTGGAAGAAGAGGTGGCTGAAGGAGGTGCAGGCTTTTGGGGTAATCATAGAGATATACCTGCTTGAACACAGATTAAGAGAGGGTGTTGCTCTGGAGATTAATGATTTTAGGTAAGGTGGGGTTTTGCCTGGTAGACACTTGTAAATAACATGATACCAGTGTGTTTGTCGATAGGTGTGTAGTGAAGGCCATCCAATTAGACTGTAGAGGATGCAGTGATGGGTGTTATATGGAGCATTGGTGACAAAACGGATGTCACTGTGGTACACAACATCTAATTTTTTCTAAGGAGAGAGCTTGATTTGGATCTGTAGATTACATCACCAAAATCTAGTATAAGGAGGACGGCTTTATTACGGAATAGGAAGCCAATCCTGGATATAATTTTGGAAGGGAGCTGGTTGATGTGGATCTGGAAAGAAAGTGAAGAGTCTAACCAGACCCATATGTATTTGTAGTTTTCTATGTATTCCAATACAGGCCCGTCGCATGTGGTGATGCTAGTTGGGCAGGCAGGTGCCGAGTTTTGTACCAAATGATTAATCCTCCAGAGGTTCTGCCTCTGTTGACAGAGCTCTGTTTCTGGGATGCTACAATGATCTCTCTTTAGCCTGTGGGACAGTGTGTGACCATGTCTGCCTTACACCATGTCTCCTGCAGAATAATGATATCATCATCTTTTATTTTGAACTCCAGCGCTAACCTCTTCAGGACAAGGGCTGTCGAGTTTAATCCGTGGGTGTTCCACATGCTTATGGAAAGTGATTTCATATTACAAGGAGACTGAGTATTAAGAAAGTTTGGTAAAGGAGACTATATTATTAATACTAACTAGTAGGTTGTTAAGTCAGATATTAATAGTAATTTTCAATTTTTTTTAACAGATTTTCTTTGTATTCATGCTGTTTTTTTATTGAGTTTATATGCGTGTTTGTGTGTGTTTATAAATGTGATTGTGTGTAATGTGCAATATGCATAAAATAAGCAATATGTGTGAAAACGAAATTAGACAGGTGCATAATTAGTAATAACAATTATATAACTAATAACTAAATAACTAATAACACTTAATTAGTGCTAGGTAGTTAAAGGTATTCAAATCAACAAAATGACAAGGGTGCCCAAATTTATGCACCTGTTTAATTTCATTTTGATGCATATTTCACATTTTCTGTTATCCAATTAACTTCATTTCACTACTGAAATATTACTGTGTTCTTCAGTTATTTGATAGATCAAAATGAAATTGCTAATACAAACACCTAATTATTTACAAGTGATAATCATGGAAAATGTCAGGGGTGCCTAAACTTTTGCAAACGGCTGTAGATGGGAACACAATCTGTACTGTGGTATGGCACGGTACGGTCCTGTAATGGAAGAGCCTATAGAATTCTCTGGTCATCTGAGTGCATCTGGGCCAGTCCTGTTGTGGAGCTTTGTGAGGTGAAGGGGGGCCAGGCCTTGGCTGCCTCTGTAGTTTGATGGAGGTGCTGGTCTGTTGTGGATTAGTACCCTGGGCCTGGTTCCTTTTGGAGGATCTGATGGAGGGGGTGCTAACCTGGTGGTGGGTGGGTCATGTGTGCTCATAGTAGTTTTAGGTATTGAAACGTGTTCTCCAGGCAGATCTGAGGGCGGACCTGAGGACAGATCTAACAGTACACCTAACCTTAACCACACTGGAATGTTAAAATGTAATGCTGTGTTATTAATATGTGTAGAAATAAATTATAATTATCAATCAAAAATAAACAATGTGAAGTCTGCCAATCAACCAATTGAATCTACCAATCAAATTATTTCTGTACGTCCTATGAGCTCCTGTGGGTTGTGCTGGGTCTCGTGTGGTTTCTAAGGTGTTGTTTAACCTGGTGGTGGAGTCTGGTAAGCTCCTCCATGTCATGAGGGCTCTGGTAGGTCCTATGTCCTGCTGGGTGCGGAGGGTTGTCGTCCAAGTGCAAAATCTTTTTTGAGTCTTGGTGAAAAGTCCCACCTGGGCACAATCTCTGCTCATGTCGGTACTGACTTTCTGGATGGTACATGAGTATAAGTCTTTTCGAGGCCGTGGGGTGGAGATGTGAGTTAGGCAAGGACTCAGAGGCCCTCTGTGCTACTCTTCTGACCAGGCTGCTAATTATCTCTTGTTTTTCATGCAGGTTGCTGGTGCCGCTGTGGATATAAATGTGGCTTGATGAGCCAAAGTCACGCAGGATATGAAGGGCATCCTGCATTTTTGGGCACCATATTTTGGACACTGTGATTGGAGTGTATCCTCTTGAAAAAATGTCCCATTAGAGTCAATTAGGATGGCCACCTCCATCTCCAACTAGTAGAGCTTCTTACTCAGCAACCAGGTGGTGTTTTGATCTTGGCTCTGATGGTCATAAACAGGCATGTGGGAGGATAGGTCTGTGTTCTGTAGCTGGGACAGGACCGCTGTTATTGGGGAACATGATGTTGTGGGGGATGCTGGGACACTGGCTTTGTCCTTTTTTCATTCTCCTAGTTGCCCAGTAGTGGGGAAGTTTTCCACAAATCAGCTAAGTGCAGCATCACTTTCCTGGATCATTATTGTGCCGTTCTGGTACACATTTACAGCTAGACATTGGTTTTATTGTTATTTTTCAGTCCTTAAAAATGTGTATTTGCCTTCCCTAGCGCCACCTTCGTGGTGTAGCTGAAGTGGCTGGTTATGGCAGTATGTCAGGCAGTGGTGTGTTCAGTGTAGAACGACATGTTAGTAACAGTTCCATTGTGTGTCGTCAGCAAACAGGGTTTTTTGGTTTTCCCGCTGGATTACCTTGGAAGCATATTCTTCAGTTAATAAAAAAACGTGGAAAGTCTCACAGCCTCTGTTGCTAACTCTGCTTTAGTAGCCATGTTGCTATAAGTTACCACCTGTATACAATTGAATCTAACAAGGCTAACTGAAAAATGTTAATTAGCTAGCTAATAAAGGGCAATATATTTACTTAAACTGTGAATAATTATCTTCTTATATTTTGGTCTTCTGTTGCTTAATTATATTGTTAACATTTTCATAAATGTTTCACTCAGTTTTTCTCACTCTTAGTAACCAAACGTTAGAATAATTCAGAAGATTTTCAGGAGCTGTTGTTCTGCATGACTTGTCTCTCTCCATCACTCTCTATATCACTCTCTCTTCCCCATTTTACACTCTGTCTCTTCACCACTCCCTCTACAACTATGCTTGCGCATAACTCGTCTTCCTCTCTTTTCCCCTGTAGTCTTAATTGGAGCCAGTGAGGGCGTCCTAAAGCTCATTAACAGACCAGTGTCGGGGACTCATCCATCTTTTTTTTATTACGCCACGACAGCGCTGGCCGTGGAGCGGCCCTTACATTTGTCATCAGCCTTGTTCGCTGATCACAGGCATTTGTCACGCCATCGCCTGCACGTTAATGCCATCAGCCGCAGTGACAGCGGTGCGGCAAGGGAGTCACGGCGACACACACATCCGTCAACGGCAGGCTTCCACAGCCAAGGGGACACACAGTGCAATAAGGCTCCTAACAGAGCATCTGCCATTAATTACACTGCTGCAGATCGTGTGCATGTGATGCAGTTTTTTATGCAAGACATAAACGTTGTGTTCGACTGAGCTATAAAAGTGAGACGGAGACTTTAATACTTATGCACCTTACCACTGTTTTACTTTCTATTGGTCAATTAGAAAGTACTTGCAAGCACCTACACAATAACCTATACACATTCACTTTAGCAATCTACATGTTTTCAACTCTGGTCATCAAAGACCCACAACAGCACTACTTTTTGTTTTATAAATGGACAAACATACCCAATATTGGGTCTGATAATTAATTTACAACTTGGTGTGTTTTTTTAGTGATGCAATACATCTGTATACTGTTGGGGGTACTAGAGGACCAGAGTTTAGACCTACTGTACTTGAGAACACTATCTTCACACAATAATGACTACTATTCTCTTCCCAGCCACTGGGGGTCAGTGTTGAGTCTACCCTGCAGGCTGAACGACAGGAGGGCACTCGAATGTTAATTGGACATAGACGGTTGCCACTGAACATCCTGTGGGAAGAAAGGAACTACATCAAGTGTGTGGTGTCACTGTGAAATATCTCCCCTGTCTGGGGAATTAACTTAAGTCAATGAAAGACACATGTCCAGATGTTCTAAAGCCAAGCCTGAATAAGTCAGTTGGGGATACAGGCCCTGCTGCCTTGTTTTGATGAGTAAAGTCAGTCGATGATACAAGCCTTGCTGCCTTGTTTTGATGAGTAAGTCAGTTGGTTATATAGGTTCTTCTCCCTTGTTTTGATGACTAAGTCAATTTGGGATATAGGTTCTTCTGCCTTGTTTTGATGACTAAGTCACCCCCCTGCTCCTGAGGTGGGGCTTATTCTGATGATACCTTCCCTATATATATATATTTTTTTAATTTATTTTAACTAGTGAAAAAAAAATGTTAGTATAGAGTGAAATGAAACACAATTTCATGTCTCTTATTTATGTTGAATACATTTTTAACAAATATCCTAAACAACCCCAACAGTACAATACATTGATCTGTGTTAGACTAAATGTAAGTTCCTCGTGAGTATTATTACCTCTACACAATTATTGTATTGCTCATTTACATCTTTGCCTATTATAACTTTTATAAAATATCTGAATATACACAGTTCAAATAGTTATTCGAAAAAACATTGCATTTGATAAAACCATATTGTATGCAAAACAACTGTACCTACACAGTGTTAAGAAATGTAGAGACCTGGAAGTTCAAATATACAATACACATAAATGGCACCAGCTCAAAATAACACAGACCCTGATTTAGAATGGTAAGACAACCAGGTGGGTGTTTATATTTTGTTTGCTTATTTACTGTGTGCATAAGTAGGGCATTTCTGTGTTGCTGATTAATCTCAAACAAAGTAAAACAAACCTTAACACAATAATTACATATTTTTTTTGAGTGATCAGCACAGTACCTGATGTGAGATGTCACATCTCTATGAAATAATTAATTTACAGAACAATGAAATATGTACAAATGGTACCTCTGAAAATGATTACAGACAAAAATATTTGCATTATATCGTTTGAAGTCAAGAAGTTTGCATTGAAATCCCAATGATTTGGGGGGCATATTGGGAAACCCAGTCAGTACGATTTGATATAGTAGCCATCCTGTTTTTTGGCTCCTCTAAACCAAACATGCATCTGTGATATCTCACCAGAACTTTGATCTCTCCATCCTATTTGCTCTAATTAGTTTTTCTCTGCTTTCAGGCAACGTAGGAGGAGGAGCTGTCAAACTCCAGTGATCCATTTTCCAGGGCTCCATATCCGTTCATCTTCTTTAGTTTAAGCTGGTCGGGAAGACACTGGCTCTCCAGCACCGCCTCCTTGGAGGCAAACATCTGGCTGATCTCCACGAATGTCTTGTTCTTAGTCTCGGGGATGACAAAGTACACGTAGAGCGCCACGGCCAAACACACGCAGCTGAACACCAGGTAACAATAGTGCCCAGCAGACATCTGACACCAGGGAGGAATGGAACAAATGTTTAACAGTGTCCCTATTGCAGGGGTCTCAAACCGCTTCCACAAAGGGCCTAGTGTATGCTGGTTTTTGGTCTTTCCATTCAATTTGAGCCCAATTAAAACCTAGACTGCCAGGTGAGGGAAGATCCTAACCAATTAGTGACCTAATCGATCAGTCAAGGACAAGGTACAAGCAAAAACCTGCATACACTAGGCCCTATGTGGAACCGGTTTGAGACCCCTGCTCTAGTGTTTCACCCTGATGCACACCTGCCGACCTGATGGACAAAAGCATTGGCCATGCTGGCTAAGCGTGTTAAATTAGGTTCCATGTTGAGTTTGGATCATTCTGGGCGGGGGCCAAGCCATGCCAAGTAAACCTTTGTCAGGATGAAGCAGCAGCGCCACGCTGAGGACATGCAAAGTCAAGTGCCTCATCATGACTCTACACACAGGACAGACAGAGGAGGCTGGGTGCAACAAGGTCAGCATTGCCATGCTCCAGATTTACTAACAACCATGAAAAGGCACTGCCAGGTTGAGTTGCAGGTGGCGTATTGTTTTAGGAAAACAGGCCACTACTTACCTGTAGGAAGGGGAAAACGAAGCCCACTGTGAAGTTGGACATCCAGTTGAGGGATCCCCCCACCGTATAGGCAGCTGGCCGGTGGGACTGTTTGAACAGTTCTGCCGTTATCAGGAACGGTACTCCGGCTACAATAAGACTTGTTAATACACCGCACACATCTTACAGGACGTATACAAACATACGAACACAACTTACAGGATATATACAAACACACACCCTCTGTCAACTTGTATGTGAAGTAACCACACACTTCAGGAACTGGGGGGTGAGCTGTTCCAGCTGAAACCAGTCAATGTAATGGTGCCACAATGGCAGTAGGGGGTAGCACCAGCCGTAGAATCCAACATGGAATTGTCAGACATGTAAACATCAGGCAGGCTCAATCAAATGCTGTCACACTATAACCCAGGTTTGGAGGACACTAGAGCAATTGTAATGTGGTGGAAATCAAGTTGACTAGTTAGTCAATCAAATAAAGCCCTTTTTATATCAGCAGTTTTAACAGTGATACAGACACTCAGCCTACACTGTGTGCACAATTATTAGGCAAGTTATGTTCTTGAGGATTAATTTTAATATTCAACAACTACAGTGTTCTCAGTCAATCCAAAATGTAAATAAACCTCAAACCTGAATATTTAAGAAAATAAGTGAGATTTTCACTTTCTTTGGAGAATATCTATGTGTGCACAATCGTTGGGCAAATATTAGTGTGCAGAATAATTAAGCAAATAAATGAAGAACAAAAAGTTTCCAATCTCATTTGTTGATTTTTATTTGTTAAAGTGGGAATAAGAAACAATCAACTCAAACATTACTAATAAACATTTCTGACATTTCAAAACAAATCATTGACCAATATACGTAGCCACCCTTCTATTCAATAACAGTCATAAGCCTTCCATTAATGAAATCTGTCAGTGTCTTGATCTGTTGACAATCAACTTTTTGTGCAGCAGCAACCACAGCCTCCCAGACACTGTTCAGAGAGGTCTACTGTTTTCCTTCAACATAAATCGACTGTTTAAGAAGGGACCACAAGTTCTCAATAGGCTTTAGGTCAGGTGAGGAAGGGGGCCATGTCATTATTCTTTCATCTTTAAGACCTTTACTGGCTGGTCACACAGTGGAGTACTTCGATGCATGTGATGGAGCATTGTCCTGCATGTAAATCATGGTCTTCTTGAAAGATGCAGACTTCTTCCTGTACCACTGCTTGAAGAAAGTCTCTTCTAAAAACTGGCAGTAGGCTTGGGTGTTTGAGTCCATCTTCAACCTGAATAGGTCCAACTAGCTCATCTTTAATAATACCAGCCCATACCAATACCCCACCTCCACCTTGCTGGCATGTCAGTCGAAGTGGAGCTTTGTGCCCTTTACTGATTCAGGCACGTGCCCATCCATCCATCAAGAGTCACTCTCATCTCATCAGTCCCTAAAACCTATAAAAAATCTGTCTTCAGATATTTCATGGCTCGGTCTTGACGTTTTAACTAATGTGTCTTGTTCAGTGGTGGTGTGGTTTCAGCCTTCCTTACCTCAGCAATGTCTCTGAGCACTGAACACCTTGTACTACCACTCCAGGTAGGGTGCAGTTCTGGAATATGACAGCACTGGAGGATAATGTGTTCCTGGTAGCTTCACGTTTGAGTCTTCTAATATCTTTGGCAGTTAATTTGTGCCTCTTTTCCTCAACACTGTTCTTGCGACCCTGTTGACTATTTGCAACAAAATGTTTGATGGTTCTGTAATCACGCCCCTTTTTACAATTTTTTTACTTTTCTGAGTCAGTTAAATCTCTTTTTTTGTCCCATTTTGATTGAGGAAAAGGAGTTGCCTAATAATTATGCACACCTTGATATTTCCTTACGCCACACCCTCCTTCATTGCACAAATACACATCGCCTGATATGCTTAACTCCAATAAGCATTCCAGTTGGAACATACTGTATGCATAATAATGAAGATATGGTCAAAATACTGACTGTGCACACCGTGTAAAAACCCTAAAGAGAAGTAACAACAAGTGATGCTCAGTGGCTAGGAAAAATTCCCTAGGAGTTGGAAACATTGAGAGAAGCCAAACTCTGAAGTCTAGCCAGTCGTCTTCTGGCTGTGCTGGGTGAAATTACAAGAGTACAGTACATGACCATATTCCAGTAATGTTTTTTACCATAGAATCTGATTATAAAATACAGTAAAATAATCTGTTTAGACTGTTCTATTGGTATTATTACTGCCATATGTATACCCTTGTATAAAGTTTTACTGGTAGTGGAGTATCTAATTACACTTGGTCACAAATTATGAATATGCAATGCGCCACTGAATGAACATGAGCTGAGACAGCATTATTTCTGCATAATTATATGTGCCTGATAATTGTGGAAGAGTAACACTTTTAGACTGATGACAAGTTCGCCCCCCAAATCATTATTCATCTTGATTTGCTCGAGCGGCAGCATTCATCACATTTCCGACCAATGAGGCGTGAGGAGGCCTAATTGAAGAAAGCATCCCAGACGGTGAGAGTCAAGCCACTAAGGAGCAGAGGGAGAGCTCTCTCGTTTGTCTCCCTTATAGGGGTTATCAACATCACCGTCATCATCACACAAGGGTAATTGGGAGATTAGGGCAAGGCCATTGGCTGCATTTACGAGCTCTTGTCTTTGACCTCAAGAGGGCGCAATTTCCTTAAATACAATGGTCAGACACCAGCTAATCTGGCAACCCACCCTTGTTTACCTGGTTATAGTCTATAGACTTTGTATGTGTATGTATTTGTATGTCATGAAGCTAGACTGTTCGACATCTAACAAAGATTTTATTTCTTTAGGCAAATGTAAAAATGTATGTAATGTTAAAACTGATGTTTTGTATCACTTTTCTGTTAAAACATTAAGAAAAAATATGTAAATGTATTAACTAGTAGCTAGTTTTTGACATTTAAACAGGATATCATCCAACTGGCGCTACACTCAGTTTATGCTAGAGCTTCAGTGTGGCATGTTAAAAGGATATTATCTGGCTAATCAAAGGCAGATTGAATTTAAATGACAGAACTAAAAGCAAATAAGGACAGCCTACAACAACAAACATGTAAGCTTCATATGGAAGAGGAGAATGTGCAGTTAAACATTTTATTTTCTCCATTAGCCTAGTGTTAGTTAGCACGCTTAATAAGCTTCTCTCAGAGTGGTGCAGCCTAAAAACGTGTTTCATAATTAAAAGAAATAAAAAATAACAAGGAATTAGTGAATTTACCAGGCTAGCGTGGATAGAGTTGATTGCTATCTATATCTTTTTTTTTCCTCTTTCCCTGCTCTGGCACTGAGAAGCACACAGTTGCCTGTTTGAATAGCAGTTCCTTCCTTCTGGAAGAGGGCATCTTGTCTGACCGCTACATGGTGGAGGCCTTGATGCTTTAGAAACAGCCCCTCCTATTACGCCTGAACAGCCTGCACTACTGATAACCAAGTGCGTACATAAGTCAATGTTAAGGCAGCTAGCAGGTAACAAATCTGTCATTTATCTGTAGCCACAGGTGTAATGACATACTGGGAAAAATTGTAGGTACATTTTAAATTGTAAATTTCATTTTTGTGCTCAACTAAAGTATTTAACGTGTGTGTGTGAGTGTGAGAGTGAGAGTGAGTGTGAAAGTGAATGTAAGAGTGAGTTTGAGAGTGAGTGTAAGAGTGAGTGTAAGAGTGAGTGTGAGAGTGAGTGTGAGAGTGAGTGTGAGAGTGAGTGTGAGAGTGAGTGTGAGAGTGAGAGTGAGTGTGAGAGTGAGTGTGAGAGTGAGAGTGAGTGTGAGTGTGAGTGTGAGAGTGAGAGTGAGTGTGAGAGTGAGAGTGAGAGTGAGAGTGAGAGAGAACATGTCTGCTTCATCACTAAAAATACAAGATTGTCAACTAAAATGAGAGATGAGATAAAAGCAGGTAAGAGAGTGCAGCTGACCTGGCCCAATGCAGAAGCCAGCGATGATCCCGACCACACATGCAACACTGACGTAGCGCATGAAGGGTAAGTGAACCTGTGGCCCCAGAGAGGACAACTCACTAGTCACTTCATTTACATCAGTCTATAATATTATTGAATATTATTCTGTATTGTTAGTTACAGCTCCTAAAATATAATATGTATAGCCTGGTTGATCAAATATAAAGCATTTGTATGTTGTCATATCACAAGTATGGACTAGTGTACACACACCAACCTGCAAAACAAGGGAGAAAGTGATCCCTGCACAGCACAATCCCATGGCTAGAAAACCCCCGATGATCAGAGGCCTCCTGCCCAGCTTCTCTATTGTAAAACACTATAGAGAGACAGACAGATGAAGGCAAATAGAAAGTGAGACAATGATAGACAAATAAAAGATTGAGACAGAGAGATTAGACAGAGTAACTGAGAAAGACAGGCAGAGACACAGACAAAAACACAGCAATACAGAGAAACAGGAACACAGACACACAGCACAGAGACAGACACACACACAGCACAGAGACACACAGCATCACCAAGACACAACAATACAGAGAGACAGAAACACAGCACAGAGACACACAGCAACACCGAGACACAGCAATAGAGAGAGACAGAAACACAGACACACAGCACAGAAACAGACACAAACAGCACAGGCACACACAGCACCACCAAGACACAGCTATACAGAAACACACAGCAACTCCGAGACACACAGCACAGAGACACACAGCAACACAGAGACACACAGCAACACATAGACAGAGACCCACATTCCCAAAGTGACAGTTGGACCAGCAGAGGTAGAAATCAACCAAATGTTAGTAGAACCGATCCCATAGTTCTTCCACAGACTCACCCCAATGAGGCCAGCGATGATCTCGATGGCTCCGGTACCCACTGTAGTGTACTGGATCTCTGGGGCTGGGATGCCCGCATTCTTAAAGATGTCGTTCGTATAGAACCAGATCTATGAGAGAGACAGAAATGTAGGCACAGGTGGTCTGGCCTGGCACAGGTGGGACAGCTTGGGCACAGGAGCACTCATACTCAATTCAATTCAATTTGGAGGTGGAGCTGTGGGGATGTTGATAAGCTAGATGAGCAGATGGATATAAAAAAAACAACACACAGCAGTATAAACACTGAATAAACACACACATACACTCCTCTAGTCTGTCCTACTGAGTACTGCCAGAAATTAGTCACCTCCAATTAAACAACAGATCACCATTGATGCCTGCCTGATACCATCATCGCCACCACCAGTATTATCTTATCATCACCATCATCACCACCAGTATTATCTAATCATCACCATCATCACCACCAGTATTATCTAATCATCACCATCATCACCACCAGTATTATCT
>JACXGM010028613.1:0-13900 GCA_016801145.1 Umbra pygmaea | reverse complement strand
CAAGCATCATACTGTAACCAACACACAGAACAACTCATCACCACAGCCTCAAGCATCATACTGTAACCAGCCGCTTGAAACTCCTTTATCTCCAAACCTCCATTTGTCACAAAACTTTCTAATGTGATTCGTCCTCCTTTTCATCTGTGTTTTTCTTTCAAAAGTTTGGCTTACTCTAGGAAAATGTTGCCACATAACAACTATCTAATGAATTGTAGCTAGCAGCCGACTGGTGGCAAGTGAGTGATGTCGAGTAGCTGATGTCCTGTACGGTAAAATGTGCAGCAAAACTAAGAGCACTACAGACGGTCTGTGGCTGTCAAACAGTAATGGGGAAAGTTACTAACTACTTACGTAAATAAATAATGAAACTACTTTTTAGGTTACTTGCTTAAAATGTTTTTTTCAATATGCTTTTTGGTGTGTCTAGGTGTCGTACCATCAATCCTTATTAGACAAAACTATGAATGTATTATAATTTCCAAATATTTAAACAATTTGAATGAAGTGTAGTCTTTCGATCCATTTTATCCTTCAAGTTACTATTTCATTTGATAGATCAAAAGTGAAAAATAATTGCCTGATAATGTTGGGTGCAGACTTGATGTAATTAAATAAATTGATCATTGTAATTTGTATTCTTGAGATGGAAGTGGTTGGTAACTACGGTCTCTGGTTATGATCCAATTAAGAAATTAAATAATTTCTTTGAAAGTGTGAATGTTTTATACCAAACCAATTTTATCAGAAAAATATAAAATAAAACATTTTAAAATATTACTTTTAAATGACACACACAGTTCTCAGGAAACAATTATGTTAGCCCCCTGCTTTCGATAGGTTTGAATTAATGCGAATATTTCTTGCTGTTATTAATTATGTATGGTTCCATTTTGTTAACCCCATCTGCATATGCATTCCTGTTTAAGCATGAGACCTCTTTCCTTTTATTTTAGATTGGCTAGGCGTACACGAAAGAAAGACTGATAAAAAACGATGGATAAAAAATAATTTACATGCACTTTAAATTGGAAATAATATTGTAAATGTAACTGTCTCATTTTAAAATTAATAAATAATTATTTGAATTGAGAAACGAATGCATTAGGTTACTCATTTCCGCAAAATAATTGTCTGACTACTCTACAACACTGCTTGCAAACATGAGTAATTTCATCCGAGCCATTATGAAAGATATTGTATTACATGATCATCTTTGGTACAAATATCCGTGTGGCGGTGGCGGATAGCCTTCTGATATTCTACTCGTCAAAGTGAAAATCAACACGCATTTGTTGCTTGGTGGGTGTTAATTTTGGACCCTGTGTGTGTGTGTGAGCTTTTGTATTTGTGCGTGCATGTGTGTGTCTCACCGTCTCTGCCGGGCAGGCCTCTCTCCCTCCTGTCTTCACACTTGTTACACTCACTGAAGTAGAGCAGGATGAACATGTCCAGCATCACCCACACCAGGGAGGTGGCCAGCACCACCTTACAGTAGGCAAACCTGCGCATCCTACAGAGAGAGAGACAGCTGTTACATATACATCCTTTAGAGAAAGAGACAGCTGTTACATACACACATCCTACAGAGAGACAGCTGTTACACACACATCCTACAGAGACAGCTGTTACACACACATCCTTTAGAGAAAGAGACAGCTGTTACATACACATCCTATGGAGAGAGACAGCTGTTACACACACATCCTACACAGAGAGACAGCTGTTACATACACACATCCTACAGAGAGACAGCTGTTACACATACATCCTACAGAGAGAGAGACAGCTGTTACATATACATCCTACAGAGAGAGAGACAGCTGTTACACATACATCCCATGGAGAGAGAGACAGCTGTTACATACACACATCCTACAGAGAGACAGCTGTTACACATACATCCTACAGAGAGAGAGACAGCTGTTACATATACATCCTTTAGAGAGAGACAGCTGTTACATACACACATCCTACAGAGAGACAGCTGTTACGCATACATCCTACAGAGAGACAGCTGTTACACACACATCCTACACAGAGAGACAGCTGTTACATCCTACAGAGAGAGAGACAACTGTTACATACACACATCCTACAGAGAGAGAGACAACTGTTACATACACACATCCTACAGAGAGAGACAACTGTTACACACACATCCTACAGAGACAGCTGTTACACACACATCCTACAGATAGACGGTTGATAAACACACACATCCTACAGAGACAGCTGTTATACACACATCCTACAGAGACAGCTGTTACACACACATCCTACAGAGAGATGGTTTGGTGCGTGAGCTCTGGCTCTGGCTCTGGTATGTATTCTCTGACTGTGTTAAGTGGTAATGTTTGATTATAGTGAAAGAGAGCTTTGTTTGGTGTGAGTGATAGGCCTATATATAATCACATATATAATATGTGATTGTTGTGCTTGTGTGTATTGGTTTTGTGTATGGTGTTCACCATTAATCCTTGTTATGTTTTGTTCACAGGGAGTGGGGAGTCGTTTTAGTGCCGACCCGGGGTATACTCCACACCCAGGGATACTCCTGTGTCTAAAACACTAGTTAGAACTTGGCGGACCACTCCCTGTAAGTTTGGTTAGGGTGCCACACACGTGTGCTTGTTTAGTTTCTCCCACTATTATTTTCTACCATGGCAAATAAAGCCGGACTTATACAATAACCTCTGTCTGTGTCCTTTACTCGCACCTAGGACCCCATACCATTTTTACTGACCTCCGGGGGTCCTTGAGCAGTGAAGTGTCAAGTCCCCTCCCGTACGGGAGCTAAAACGTAACCGGTGGTCGATAGATTGTCAACAGTCGTCTCTTGCAATCTTGTTTTGCCATGATCTCTCTATCCCTTTTACAATATTGCAAAAATACTTTCTCAAATGGAACTTGCACAGAAATACATTGTTAATCATTTTTAATAATAAAAAAAGCAGTTGAAAAATATATGATAGATTTTATGGTGCACTCAGCTTATTCTACAATTATTTTGAATTGTTCTCTTGTTTTATTTCAATAACCTACCACATACAGTATTTTGTTGACAATGAAGGCTATGGCCTACAGTAAACCAGGAACAAGTTACAAAATGTAGTCAGAAAACAATAACTAAATGAAGCTGCAAAGCGAAACTTTTTAAAACTTCAAGTGCACTTGACTCCAGTACAAGCAACACAGTGCATAAGATGGTAAATAAACTAAATACCAACCTGACAAATGCTCTAGACAAAATAGCCCAATTCAGGTAAAAAATAGGTTAGGAGAGAAAGCATCACCATGGATAAACAACTTTGTCTGGGAACTAAAGCGCAAATAGGGCAGCTGAAAGAAAATGGAGAATTGGAATTGAGGTCCATCTTAGTACCTACAAAAAATCCTTAAAGACCTACAATAACACTGTACGTGCTGCAAGAAAGAACCACTTTCGGGATAATTATAGAAAGTGGAAATAACCCTAGAATACTATTTTCAACAATAGGCAAACTGCTAAACCCAGCCCCTATCCCTAAATGGACATGTCAAGCCTCTGAAACTAAACGCAAGGAGTTTGTTGTTTTTAATAACAAAATCACAATCATCAGAGCCAGCATTACTACAACAAATGTAAACTTCACAAGCAAACCTTGTACAAAGCACATGAAGACATTTAACAGCATTGCTACTGACGACCTGCAAAAGATTATTAGAGAGAGTAAATCTACCACTTATCCCGACCAACTTTCTGAAAGTCATTTAAAAGCATCTCGTGAAAAGTTGCAGTCAGGTATTAGGGCAAATCATAGTTCAAAAACAGCTCTGACCAAAATAGTAAATGATTTAGGACTTAGCATGGATGCAAACAAAGTCTTGGTCCTAGTCCTCATAGACCTGAGTGCAGCATTCGACACCATTGATCATGATATTCTACTACATTGTCTCGAAAACTGGGTTGGTCTCTCAGAAAGTGTCCAGAGATGGTTTTAAACCTATATAATAGGGAGCAAACCATTTGACAGTCTTGGTGACCATGTATCTGAGGAACATAATATACTATGCGATTTTGCACAAGGAAGCTGTCTTGTTCCACTAGGCGATGTCTTCAGAGAACACAATGTAACATTTCCACAGCTATGCGGATGACACACAGCTTTACATTTCTGTAGAGCCAGATAATATAGATGCAATAAGCTCACTCTCTAGGTGCATAATTGACATAAATAATTGGATGAGTGCAAATTTCCTAAAATGAAAAAGATAAAACAGAAATCCTCTTTGTTGACTTCCCTGATCAAACCTGAAGGAGCCTAGGTGTTATCATAGACTCTGACCGTAGATTTACCTCTTGACAGATATCTTGACAGTTGAATAATTTCAAAGCAATTGAACACACAACATATTTAAATTTTCACATGAAATAAGTCCAAGTTTTACTTCACTACCAAATTCTGACAGGTCAAATTCCTGTTAGTGTCCTCTTCACCCAAAGCGCCGCCCCCAGGAATAAGGCGGGTGGTCGACTTGCATTCAAAAGTTTCATCGCCATGAATGTTCCTACTCTGTGAATAATCATAGGATATAGGAGTCACATGGGGAAGACCTGGGAAATTGCAGAGCCTTAATTTCACTCATGACCCCCACTGACAATTAACCATAAGTCATAACTCTCCGCAAATATCTTCTGTTTGTGATAAGGAGTTAATATTCTGGACCAGGCACAAGTTTATCAGAGTAGCACGGGTTTGAACTATACAAAGAAACAGACCAAGCAAAGTGTGCAAGCGCGGCTGAAAACTACAGATATCATGGAAGTAAACCGTGCTAGCCCAGAAACAAGCCAGAAGGACAACATCGAGGACCTATTTACAGAACTTGGCACAACTTTGAATGGAGAGCAAAAGAACACAGTGAGTTCTCTGCGGACAGGGATAAAGTGAAAAGCCGCATTGCTAATGTGGAGGACAGCACTACTAATGTGGCTTATGAAAGCAAGAGACTGGCACAGTGAGTGGAACAGCTATGGAGTTGAGTGGACGACCAGGAAAACCAAAAGAGACAAAACAACATAAGGCTGATTAGACTGAAAGAGGGAAAGGAAGCAGGAAGTACAATTAATTACTATATTAAGGAAAAACTGTTGGAAGGTTTAGGACTATAAGGCGAGGAGAATGAGATCGAAAGGAGCCACAGAAGCTGGTGACCACGACCCAATGACAACCAACCAACCTGTATGATACAGGTGACATTTCTACATTACACTGCTCGACAGAAAGTTCTAGGGGCTGCTCAAAAAAAAGAGGGGATTACAGTGGGAAGACTGTGCTTGTTCTATCTACGAAGACATGACCAAAGAACATGCTGAACAGCGAAGGCGGTTCTCAGCAACAATGAAAACGTTGTGGGGGCACAGGTGAAACACAGGCTAGCACAACAAGCTAACCCGAGGTTCATATAGAGGTGGAGTTTTACCGACCCGAAAAAGCGGAATAATTTGTCCAGAAGAATATCCAAACTACAGAGACTGGATGAAAGACTGATTGATATGTAGGCAAAGAAGAGAGGAGCTCCATTCTGAAAGGTACGGTGGGGATGGAGACTTGGGGGTGGGGGTGCTGTCACAAACGGACGGTGGGTGAAGAGAGGGGAGACATTTATAGGACTCACATGGACTGAAATTAGACTGAGCCAGCTGCTATGTTTGTTTCAATGGCAATGTTTTTTGCTTTTGTTGTTTTCTTTTTATCTTCATGTAGGAAGGAATATGGCATTGAGGTACTATGGAGTCAGGAAAAGGCACAGTGTTAAAATCAAAGATCGGACAAAAACAATGGGCAGTGGATAGACAAAAGATGTTACAGTACATGAAATATTAACAACTGTAGTACACCAGTTTAAAAGGAAAAAAAATCGTACGCGTCTTAAATCTAAAACTCTGAAAAAGATGTTGCATTCACTCAGGATACGCACATTAGAAACGAAGAGGACGTTCTAAAAATGAAGCGGACTGGGTTGGGAAGGTCTTTCACAATTCGATTTCCAGTTACAGCTGTGGAGTGGCTATTCTTATCAATAAGAAACTTAATTTTGTACTGCTAAAACTATCTAAAGATGTCGGTGGACGTATCCTATGTATAGAGGCAGTTACAAAGTTGCACTTTGTAACATATACGCCCCAAACAAGGATGACCCAACCTTGTTCCATGAGGCCAACAAAGTGCTGGGTCATGTGGATGGTCAAATTATTTTGTGGGGAGATTTCAGTCAGACTTTGAATGATCACATAGATCGTAGTAAGATTAGGATAGGCCTAACCCCAGAGATAGGACAGCATTAAGCAGTTTACGGGAAGAATTGGGTCTAATAGCTCACAAATCCAAAGTAAAGGGAAAACACATTATACTCCCACAAAACCTATTCACGAATAGATTTACTTCTGATCTCTGGTTTAATCGTTGACTGGATCACAGCTATAACGGATCATGCACTGGTGGAATTTCACATAGATCTACATGTTGACAAATGTAGGGAGATTGAGAATGAATACAAACATATTACAAGATGAACAATTCACTACAGGACTGGGTGAGGACATTAAATCATTTTTAGACCTAAATACAGGAACCACAGATAGATTAGCTACTGTTTGGGAGGCACTCAAAGCATTAGTCAGAGGAAAATGCACAGGTTACAGCTCGAAGAAGAAAGCAGGGACACATTATAAGTACTGGAAAAGGAAATAGCTGAGTTGGAGGAATATCTGGCAGGCCAATATGACGAGGATAAATTTAGGAGAATTTATCAACAGAAATTTGAATTACATTATATATATATATATATTAAAAAGGCAGAATTATTTAGACTCAAAACTAATTTTTATGAAAATGGTGAAGACAGGAAAATTATTAGCAAGACAGCTCAGAAAAGATTAATCATATCGTCCAAAGTAATTAATAGTCCTCAAAAAAATTCTATCATGATTTCTATACTTCAGAGAATACTAGTATAACAAACCTTTACCCTGTCTCAGCTATAACACTTGATGCCAATAAAGCTTTTGATAGGGTGGAATGGCTGTTTTTATTTGCTGCACTGTCAAAATTTGGATTTGGTGATGGTTTCTGTAGATGGATAAAAGATCTATATTCATGCCCTAAGGCTGCAGGTTTAACTAATGGGATAATATCCTGGTTCTTTAACATACCGGTATGGAGATCAACACGACAGGGTTGCAGCTTACTGTAAGTCCACTCTTGTTTGCAATCTTCCTGAACCATTAGCCACATTGATTAGAGATGAGCCAAGAATTAAAAAAGTTATTGGAGGTTACAGGGAGCATAAACTATGCGGACAACATTTTGGTACTGAATCCAGCCAATGTTATACCAGTGTTATTAGAATTTGGACAGATACTGGCTGGATACTGTATTTACTGGCATAACTCCTGCCCCCCTAACTTACTATCAGCCTTCAAATTTAATTTAATTATTTTTGGTTTTACAAGGGTATGAAATATTTAGGGATATAACTAAACCCAGATATAGAAATCACCACTAATATAAAAAAGCCATTGAATAAGATTAAGGTCAATTTGGATAGTTGGAGTAGACTATGCCTGACATTATGGGGAAAGTTGAATGCAATAAAAAGCTCCACAAATACATTATTTAACTGGAATGATACCCATATCTAGAGTTAGAGAGAGAGAGGCTCATATCCAGGGCTTACAATGCAATGCACTTGTACATAATGATATCACATTATGCTCCTGTCTTTGTCTTTCTAGCAGAATGTTTAAACACATTCTCACAGGTGATAAACAACATTCTCTCTCCTCTCTCTGTTCCTTCTCTCTCGAATTGTCCTGTCTCTGTTTCTTCATTCACCGTTTGTCTTACCTCTTTTCCTCCTCTTTTCTCATGTCCTCTCTCTCCCTCATCTCTATATCTTCTCTCTCTGTGCTCTCTGCATCATTGTCTGTCTCACCTCTGTCTGTAAAAGGAAGTTAAAATGGAAGTTAAATGAAGCTTAGCACACCACATCCTGTCAGATAGCCGGTCACATTATAAAGCCTATATGTTAACTCCCCCGTCAATCATTTTAAATGGTAGCCAGTCAGAGTAAACTAGCCCAGTTATTTCTCTAAGGACTTTATTATGTCTGGGATTTGAAGCCATGTAGCATCATCCACAATTAGTTGTGAAGACATTGTACTCTAGATTGTGTTTTATTGGTGAGCTAATTATGATGAATTAAACTATTTCAGGCTACACCGCAGACGCGGTTGGTTAATATTATTATAACGTTAACTAGCTGACTAGCAAAGGGAGCTTGTTGTCACTAACTTTCAGTAGCTTAAATGCCAGAGAATGCATGAAATTACATCCAGTAATTTATCTGACAACGTATCCTGAATTTTACTTGTAACATGAGCTAATGGGAAAAGGTAGAGGTGACTTGCAACTGCGTGTCTGAAAGGGGTAACATAATCAACGCCGAGGCTTGTTGAGTCAGTGGCATGAATCTACCGTGAATAAATTAAACTAAAAAACATTAAGTTTAGTACTGTTTTCCGAGCTCACTCACTTTAGGCTTGTAACCAAGGCCGTTTTCTGGCATTAGAGGGCTTCTGTCTGGACGGTAGGCCTGCACGATTAATCGTTATAAAATTGCGATCTTGATTCACCCCTGTTCCCGATTTGAATTTTAAATGACTTCAATTTTAATAATAATAATAAATATTTTTTTTGCACAAAAATGTTCAAGGAGTTCAGATAGAGCTTGTATCAGGGACAAATTTTGTTCAATGTGTTATATGTCACTATTTTTGGTTGCCTACTGTACTTAAATGGCCAGTATGTACTTTCTTTTCTTAATTCATTGAAGCCTCTATGTTTTCAGGCTTGTTGTGATGCACAATGTGCTATAGGTGCCAAAAAGAATCTATGTTTCAAGCTATAATCTGCTACATCTTCGATGTTGATCAGCAGCCAATTCAAATATAGAAAAGTAAATGTTCATATCCAGAAGAACACCAATATTGCCGGTCAAGAATGTGTAATATGTATCACAAATGTCAATAGTTTACGTGTCCTTCCCAAATGAGCTAAAATGAGAGAAACACGTTCGTGAAAGCGAATGCAATATCCGCATTGTGTTCGCATTTGCACTAAGCTTTGCAGGCATTTTGTGTAAGATGAGAATGTCTGTTTGATGTGACTTTCTCCAAACAGGGATAACTAATGACCTAATCATATAATATTATGTTAAGGTATTTTGTTTTATTAATCGGTACACAGTTATATCTGTAATATCAATCTATTGAACAAAATATAAACACGCTACAGCCTACATCGTATTTCCTTTAAGTTATATTACTTAACGATAGTATGTCAGAACTTCCACTATTTTGTTCACCCAGAAGTGTTGCAAACCGACATGTCTTTCCTTCCGGAAGGTTTATTAATTTGTGCGACGCTACAGTATGCAGTGACTAGCCTAATAAATTACAGCCTTCGTTTGGTCATGTACTTAAATGTGTGCGTTTTTCCTGAGGATTCTAATATATGCACCTATAATTTTGCAAATATTAGGCTACATGAAAATAGCAATGAAAAAAGTGATTTTGTATTTCGCTATTTGAACTGTACTGGAGAATTGCTATGAGGAAAGTAGAGTTGTGATTCAGTGTTTTTCAATAATTAGAACTCGTGGCTCCGTCTGTGGAATGATTATGCATTTTAGGCGGTGATATTGTGGGCAACAAATCACCTCATATTGCAGGGAAGCATTATCCCATTTAAATCGCTTTTCTTTTATTAAATAGCAATACAGCTGTACAGCTTTATAAGCTGGTCTCTGAAAGAGGAAGTAGATTGTCGTTATCATCAATATGAAATATCTGCATAGTGCTGGAATACAGCTACATTTCCATTGAAACATTTACGTGAATCAGATTTACCAGTTTGTTGGTATTGTTGTTCCAATCGACATGGTTGAGCAATACAACTGTTTTCTATCTATAAACGACTTTGTACAGTAGGCTACTATTCCCTCTCTGGTATAGAACCATCTCTAGCTCATATGTGCAATAAACATTACACTTTGTGAGAAAAACATTGTGGCAGAGAATCGTGATATCAATTCAAAGCAAAAAAATTGTGATTCATATTTTTCCCCGAATTGTGCAGGCCTACTTGACGGCGCTTAAAAAACTGTCCATTTCTAAAATCCATTAATTACATGAGACGTGCTGTAGTGTAGGCTGGGGGTGAGGGTGCTGTCTCGTGACGACATCTCCTTATTCTCAATACCATAATGCAGCGGAATATGGATAGACTGAGTCTTCGGTTTAACAACCTATGAAGCTTATAATGAACGATATGAAACTAGAACGACATAAGCTTAATTTATAATGGCTTAGGAACAATAGGCTTTTTAGAGGTGGATAAACACTATTTAGAGGTGGATAAACGCAATTTAGAAGTGGATAAATGAAATTTAGAAGTGAATAAACGCACTTTGGAGGTGCGTAAACGCTATATCCAAATTTCGGGAGGTGCAGAAACAGCAGTTACGTGCGTTTAGCCTCCACTACATCCCTGATTCCCTGGTTCATTGGTAAAAAAAAAAGGTATCAGAATAACCAGTAAGGACAGTTTAGGCCTGGACGCCATGTACTAACACACAATGGGCCCTATTTTAATGATCTAAGCCCATGGCGTGAAGCGCATGCGCTAGTGCAATTTGGACGTGTCCAAATCCACTTTTGCTAGTTTGACGATCAAAAAAAGGGTCCATGCGCCAGGCACATGGTTCAAAAGGGTTGTACTAGTGTCTTCATTAGTTAATGGGTGTGTTTTGGGCGTAACATGCAATAAACCAATCAGTGTCATCTACCATTCCCTTTAAGAGCCAAACGCGTTTGTACTGTGGCACATAGCTATTATGTTGGACTTGCACCGTAATATTTTTATTTAAAATCTTTTGCATGTTTGTGTGCTGCTGCGCTTCCTTGTGTGTGTGCAACCAGCATAGTGTGCACGCGCTGTGCATACGCCTAGGTGCATTTGACAAATTTGCTGTTAAAATAACAATGACATGCTGTGTTATTGATTTTAGACCAGGTTTTTCTTGGTCCATGGTAGAACTGAAACGATTAGTCTACATTATTGACAACAAAAAATATTTTTGTTGTCGACAAGTCGCTTGATCTCTTAAGCTCACCCAGAGTGTTGGGTCTTCCGTCTCTCAACTTCCTCTTCACAATATCCCACAGATTGTCTATGGGTTTCAGGTCAGTAGAGTTGGCAGGCCAATTGAGCACAGTAATACCATGGTCAGTAAACCATTTACCAGTGGTTTTGGCACTATGAGCAGTTGCCAGGTCGTGCTGAAAAATGAAATCTTCATGTCCATGAAGCTTTTCAGCAGATGGAAGCATGAAATGCTCCAAAATCTCCTAATAGCTAGCTGCATTTACCCTGCCCTTGATAAAACACAGTGGACCAACATCAGCAGCGGACATGGCACCCCAGACCATCACTGACTGTGGGTACTTGACACTGGACTTCAGGCATTTTGGCATTTCCTTCTTCCCAGTCTTCCTCCAGACTCTGGCACCTTGATTTCCGAATGACATGCAAAATTTGCTTTCATCCGAAAAAAGTACTTTGGACCACTTAGCAACAGTCCAGTGCTGCTTCTCTGTAGCCCAGGTCAGGCGCTTCTGCCACTGTTTCTGGTTCAAAAGTGGCTTGACCTGTGGAATGCGGCACCTGTAGCCCATTTCCTGCACACACCTGTGCACGGTGGCTCTGGATGTTTGTACTCCAGACTCAGTCCACTGCTTCCGCAGGTCATCCAAGGTCTGGAATCGGTCCTTCTCCACAATCTTCCTCAGGGTCCGGTCACCTCTAGTCGTTGTGCAGCGTTTTTTGCCACACTTTTTCCTTCCCACAGACTTCCCACTGAGGTGCCTTGATACAGCACTCTGGGAACAGCCTATTTGTTCAGCAATTTCTTTCTGTGTCTTACCCTCTTGCTTGAGGGTGTCAATGATGGCCTTCTGGACAGCAGTCAGGTCGGCAGTCTTACCCATGATTGCGGTTTTGAGTAATGAAACAGGCTGGGAGTGTTTAAAAGCCCCAGGAATCTTTTGCAGGTGTTTAGAGTTAATTAGTTGATTTAGATGATTAGGTTAATAGCTCGTTTAGAGACCCTTTTCATGATTTGCTAATTCTTTGAGATAGGAATTTTGGGTTTTCATGAGCTGTATGCCAAAATCATCAGTATTAAAACAATAAATGACCTGAAATATTTCAGTTGGTGTGCAATGAATCTAAAATATATGAAAGTTTAATTTTTATCATTACATTATGGAAAATAATGAACTTTATCACAATATGCTCATTTTTTTTAGAAGGACCTGTACAGTCGGACAGCACCAGTATACAGTAGGACAGCACCAGTATACAGTAGGACAGCACCAATATACAGTAGGACAGCACCAGTATACAGTAGGACAGCACCAGTATACAGTAGGACAGCACCAGTATACAGTAGGACAGCACCAGTATACAGTAGGACAGCACCAGTATACAGTAGGACAGCACCAGTATACAGTAGGCCTGTACCACTATACAGTAGGACAGCACCAGTATACAGTAGGCCTGTACCAGTATACAGTAGGACAGCACCAGTATACAGTAGGACAGCACCAGTATACAGTAGGACAGCACCAGTATACAGTAGGACAGCACCAGTATACAGTAGGACAGCACCAGTATACAGTAGGCCAGCACCAGTATACAGTAGGACAGCACCAGTATACAGTAGGCCTGTACCACTATACAGTAGTCCATCAGTTCCCAAACTAGTGTAAGAGACCCCATGCGCCTGATATGATGATGGAGTCCTGGGAGATTTTTCTTTAATGTTACTAATATGCCTGGCCACTTTGAGGAGCTATGATTTGGGCACACACATCTCATTGGTTGTGGCAGGTCATAAGCCACATCAGAACGGTCACTGTAATCATTTGTAATGGACTGGCATTACCCAATATTAAAACAATTACATGTTGAGTTATTAATGCAATAACAAATACTACAAGAATGTTTTGCATTTGATAGTCCAGTAAAGAAGTAAAGATATTGACACCTCCCTATATTCAGAAACACTCACTCTGTTACAGAGACCAATTACACACAAACAATTACACTACACGTGAGAGAATTACACGATACACTTGTCCTATAATGGATTCAATTAGCCTCCCTCCAGTATGTAGCTTTTCTCTACTGGCCAAAACAGAGCCCCCCAAAACCCTCTGTCTGTCTGTCTCATTATGTCTGTCTGTCTCTCTCATTATGTCTGTCTGTCTGTCTGTCTCATTATGTCTGTCTGTCTCTCTCAGCTGACTTCATTCCCTCCCTCTCTCTCCCGCATATATCTGTCTTTGGTTATTATCAGCTCCGTCTAAGGTCACCTCTACACTTGGAGAAGCAGCCCAGAATAAACGCAGTCGTCCGTCTCCCACCGTCTTCTCTGTGCTGGTGTTTGATGGTGTGAGTCAGGGATGGCACAGTGATGTCTAAATCTGGAGAACACATATGGCGCCTCTCTCGCTGTGGCACACAGAATAACACTTCGACTGGCACATATCGACTAGCCTCAATGCAATGTGTGCATTTAATAAGCTCACACCTCTGCAAATAAACAAACACACACAAATACATGCACAGGAGTGCGCACACACACACACACCCACCCACACACTCATGGCTGAAAGTAATTGCTTTTCATTGGCAGGCAGCACCAGTCAGACACAACAACATTAACATTCCTCTGCACCTCTCAGTCTGTTCTCTCTCACCATCCTCCATGTCAGCGTGCCCCTCTTTCT
>JACXGM010028612.1:0-13985 GCA_016801145.1 Umbra pygmaea | reverse complement strand
GCACGTCCAGCTGGGAGGAGGCCTCGGGGAAGACCCAGGACTAGGTGGCGAGATTATATCTCCAACCTGGCCTGGGAACGCCTCGGGATCCCCCAGTCGGAGCTGGTTAATGTGGCTCGGGAAAAGGACGTTTGGGGTCCCCTGCTGGAGCTGCTGCCCCCGCGACCCGATCTCGGATAAGCGGACGAAAATGGATGGAATGGATGGATATTGCAGTTAGCTAGTGAGCTAATTTGCAATATAATAAGGCAAAATGTATTATATCACAGCTAGATGGCTAATACTGTAAAATTATTGTCATCAAGGTTGCTCTGGGTAAATGGTCATTGCATTTTTGTTTACTCCTGTAACGTGTAGGTGTTAGAGAGGAGTCAAATGCAGATGTTCACTTCTTTATTTTCAGTTACATTGGGGCAAAAAGGTATTTAGTCAGCCACCAATTGTGTAAGTTCTCCAACGTAAAAAGATGAGAAGCCTGTAATTTTCATCATATGTACAATTCAACTATGAGACAAAATGAGGGAAAAAAATCCATAAAATCACATTGTAGGATTTTTATGAATTTATTGGTAAATAAACATATAAGTGTGAACCAAAAATTGTAACAACCATGAAAATACAACTGGTCACTGATTTACCCAAAAAAACACGGTTGGTAGAAGCATTAACCTCCACAATGAACTGTAACATAGGGTCAGGGATGAGCCAACACAGGTGCGGATGAGAACAGGACCTTCAGTGAGGTGAAAGCCCTGTCCACTGTAGCTGTCCACCGCAACCTGGTTGGCCTTCCCTTCAGCAGGGACGTGATCAGAGCTGCGACATTGACAAAACCACGGATGATCCTCTTATAATAATTAGCAAAACCAAGAAAATGCTGTACTGTGTTTACCGTGGTTGGGGTCGGGCAGTTGCACACGGCATCAATGCGATCCACCCATAGAGTAAAATAAAATGGCCACAGCGACGCCATAGACTTTGACAGAGACCAGTGAAGTCAATTAGAAGCACTTTTCCTGTGGTGGCCGAGTGTACTGCGCAGCCTCAAACTGAGCTTGACGACGTATATGTGACGTGAGCAACCTGTCTGAAAGTTGTAAGTCTTCTGGTAGATGTGCCAAGAGAAATCTGAATAATTCAGAATCTTGCCTCTTGAGTGTAGGAGCAGGAGCAAATATTTTGTTCCGATGCTTTTCATGGACTCACTATGGGCTTCTCCCTTGACTGTATGCCTCCAAGTCCCCCCGATTGCCTGCGAGCTTCTCCTGGACTATACGGTAATTTCTCTGTGTGACAGAAAGTTGCGTGGTTATGACACAATTGTTAGCCTGTTTTTTCAAAAACTGCTGGTACGGGGTAATAACGTGAGATACAAGGTAATGGAGCCTTTTATACATTGTCGTGTTTCTTTAGAAATTAACAATGGACAAATAAAGTAATTTATTTGCTGTCAAAGTGACGCCAAAATGAATGGGTCTATGGAATGCTAGTGGAAGGTGAATGCCTGTCAGCCTCAGAATCTCCCCATAGGAGGTACACTTTGCGAATGCTTGCTTACTCACTTGGATTTACCTCCATCTCTACCCCAGACAGGGAGAGGTAGTATCCAAGGAAGGAGATGGCTTGCTGGAAGAAAAGACACTTCCTAGCCTTGATGTATAAATTATGTTCCAACAGTCTTTTAAGCATCTTGCGTACAAGAGACATGTTGCTTGCGTGTGGCCTTGCACAACAAGATGATGTCAATGTACATTACCACCACGCGTCCCAACATGTCCCTGAAAATCTGTCATCCAAATTAACTGCTGTTTTCAACAACACATTATAGTTCCCTGGTTAAACCTCTGTCATTCTATTCAGATATTTGCCTAAATAATTTAAGCTCTTAAGGATCCAGTTTTCCAGAAATATGTCCCTCACTGTAGCTGCCTGTTATAGGCCCACTTCAGCCCCCGACTTTGCCTTAGATACCTTGTGTGAATATTAAACAGTGTGTGGTTGTAGTCACCCATTTTGACTCCAACACACTCTGTCCATTATGCAATCAGTCACACTGAAGGTCTTAGATGGTATCTTAACTGCCATAGCTAAAAAACACTACTGTGTAGCCATCTTTATCGATTCAGGCAAGGACTTTGAATCTCTCTCGGAATGATTAGGCTCAATAACCTTATTTCCATGATTGAATTTACAGGCGCCCTAGTATTTGCACAAATGGAGTAGCTGGAGAGTGAAGTTGCAAGGTAGGTAATCCGACTTATCTATATCAAATCCCAGGCAGCCAGAGAAGCCATATTTAGGCTTGAAACACTGACTATCATGACATAGATTGTCCAGCAATGCAGCAAATTAGCTCACTACGCCATGCGTCTTTGAATCTCTTAAAGGACAATTTCAGAGTAAATAAAACATTTTAAATATAGTATTTAAAAACGATGCCCTAGACTGATTAACGTCATACAGTGCTGTTCCTGTTTTTTTTTAACTCTATAAGCTATCTAGCTATTTACTGAATAATGAAATGCGTAATATTCTCGCACAAAGTGCGCACTGTTAGTATCCAATCAATTTGATTCAGGGGCGTGACGAGAACAAATACGGGTGTCAACTAATCTCCCCTGTAGTTGTGGCTTCACTGGCGAGTGAACTCAAACTTAAGCAGGCCAGTTTAGGAAGTGCAGAACACATTGAATAGGGATTGTATTTTACTATGAAGTTGATAAAAGGACCTGGAAAATGATTTTGAGTTGTTTGATGGCTGGAGTGCCCCATAAATCACAAATCTCATTGTCTGACTCAGAAAACTGCCTTGCAGGCTACTTCTCATATAGGGTTCAGTGTGTTAAATCTGAGCATCTGCTGAATGGACTCTGGCTGTCTCTATGAGAGTGCCACAGGGTTTGATTCTCAGGCTGACACTGTTCTCTGTATATGTCATTGATGTATATTTTGTTGCTGGTGATGCTCTGATACACCTCTATGCAGGTGACACTATTCTGTCTACATCTGCCACATCACTGAACAGTGTTCTCTGTCCTCCAAAATAGCTATAATGATATCCAACACTACTTCTGAAGCAATAAACTGCTCCTACATTCTGGTAAAACTATTGCATGCTTTTCAACAGAACGTTGCCCACACCAGCCCACCCAACTAGCATCGCCACCTTGGATGGATCTTAACTAGGGTTTGTTGATACCTACAAATACCTAGGTATCTGGCTTGACTGGTCAAGGTGGCAAACCTGCAATAAGGCAGACCTGTGTGAAAACAAAGTTCATACTGATTCTAGACTTCAATGTCTTATGAAATGGCCTCTAACACTCTCCTCAACACATTAGATGTAGTACACTGCTAAAAAAAATGTAAGGGAACATGCGATCATCACAGTAGAACACAGTCATTTAAAACTTCAGGGATATCAATCTGTCCAGTTAGGAAACATAAGCGATTGTGAAATAACGTCACGTGTTTTGATGCAAGTGAAAGTGACAACAGGTGCACTGGAGAGGCAACAGCAAGACAATCCCTGAAAAGGGAATGGTTTTGCAGGTGGTGGCCACAGACGCTTGCTCTCTCCTTATCCTTTCTGACTGATTCTTCTTCTCCAGTTTTGCAGTTTGCTAGTGTCCTTGTCACTACTGGTACCATGAGGCGGTACATACAGCCCATTCAGGTTGCATGGGTCATCCAGCTACTCCTGGATGGCACATTCATACGTGCCATCGCAAGATTGTTCACTGTGTCTCCCATTACATTCTCAAGAGCATGGAGGAGATAACAAGAGACGGCCCGTTACACGAGGAGACCTGGACTGGGTCGTAGAAGGGTGTAAAGCCAGCAGGACTGGTATCTGCTACTTTTTGTGAGGAGGAACAGGAGGAGTACTTCCAGAGCCCTACAAAATGAACTCCAGACTCCATGAGGATGGCATAAGGGCCCAACATCCTCTAGTGGTACCTGTGCTCACGGCCCAGCACTGTGCAGCTCGATTGGCATTCGCCAGAGAACACCACAATTGGCTGGTCTGCCATTGGTGCCCCGTTCTCTTCACAGATGAGAGTAAGTTCAAAATGAGCATGTGACAGACATGAGTCTGAAGATGCCGTGGTGAATGCTATGCTGCCTGCTGGCATTGATGCCATTGACTGGCCCCAGTCTTGAATACAGCTGATAACCTCTGAGACGTTTTGTATTAGTGCATCCGACGCCACCAAGTTGTGCCACGGATTGTCCAGGAGCTTACTGATGCCCTCACCCAGATCTGGGAGGAGATCCCTCAGGACACCATCTGCTGTCTTTTCAGGAGCATGCCCAGAAGTTGTCGGGAGTACATACATGCACATAGGACCATACCGACCTCTGAGTCACATCATAAGGTGCCGTGATGAAATTCACGCTAGTTGGAACTGCCTGTGATTCCATTAGTCTACTTAGATTGAATCCAGCCTTCAATTGGCTAATGATTTTGGTTTCCATTGACCGTTGTTATGTCATTTTGATCTCAACTAATTGCACAATGTACAGTAAAGATTTTGATCTTCAGTATGTTTTGTTTATCCAGACCTGGTGTGTGTTTTGAGGGTATATTTTTTTTTCCCTCTAATCTCCTTCCCCAGATCTTTGGGATGACGAGGGGCACGCACATGGTTCATTGCCTGGGCCGCCAAGGAAGCCTTTAGTCATTTAATGCACAGGATGTTTACATTCACTGACTATACTTCTGCGATTTAACCCACAGGCGCCTGATCTGAACACAAGGATTCGCTGAAAAGCGACATGGCAGGATAGATCATCTGATTTATCTAACAGAAAATCCAGAGCAGCGTTATGCCAATTTTGCACTGGATGAATATGCTCTGGTTAGATAAGATCAAAATGTAATGTTTTGGTCAGATACAGAATCAGCATGTTTGGTCTCAAAACAGAAATGCATACAAGGACAGGCACCTCATACCCACAGTGAAATATGGTGGGGCGTCAGTGATGTTTTGGTTTTGTTTTAATTCCAGAGGTGGGCACTGTTCAAGATTGATGGCAAAATGAATTCCACCAAGTATCAAGCAATTTTGGCTGACAATCTGGTTTCCTCCGCCAGAAGGCTGGGACTTGGCTGTAGGTGGATTTTCCAACAAGACAGTGACCCAAAACATAACTCAAGGTCCACACAGAAATGGTTCGGTGACAACAACATCCATGTTCTGCCATGGCCATCTCAGTCAACAGAACTCAATCCAAATCAAAAATCTGTGGGCTGAGTTGATGAGGGCAGTTGATAAATGCAAACCCATGAATGTGAAGGATCTTGAAATAAAAAATGATCTGCATAGAGGAATGTTCAAAAATTCCTCCAAATGGGTTCCTAAACCTTGTCAAAGAGTACAGGAAAAGACTCCATGCTGTTATCCTTGCCAGAGGTGGTTCCACTAAGTACTAAATAAGGAGTGCCAATAATTATGAAACCTTGATTTTGGCGAAATTTCTTTTGTGTTAAATAATTGCATGAATTTGATTGGTTTTATTGCAACATTAATGAAGTAGTGTTTCTCAAATTTTGTTTCAGTGATTTGAGCCCACTGTATATACCTTGCCCCTGATACCATCTTCACCGAGCAATGAATGTGGATTCTAAAGAACATAGTGCCAGTTTGGAGTAAATGTCAGGGGCAGGTTAAGCTAGTTAGTTTACACTACTATGGTAGTGTGCTATCCACCGCAGACACAGGTTCGAGTCATCCTAGATCACGTACAAGCACCGGAGGCGGAATACAGTTCTCAGTTATCTTTATTTATAGATACACTAACCAATTCTAAAACACATGTGGGCCCGACAACAAAGTATAAATAAAACGTTATTTTTCAATAAATGAAGTAGGAATACTCTAATGATGACGAAGGAAGCTTCTTCTACATACAGGAGGAGTCAGACAAAATGTTAACCGATCACGATACATTTGAATGGGTTTTACTTCCCTTTATCCAGCAGGAGGGCAGGCACATCAAACAGTGGTCTCGCGTTCATGCTACAATCTCCGTCTGTGTTTGTACATGCCAAGCCGTTGTCTCCTCTGTTCCTGGCCTCTTCTGAGGGTTCTCCACTCCGCAACAGGTGCAGCCACTCTTACATCCCACAGGAGCAGTCTTTACCCAGTTGTAATCACTCTTGTTTCAGCAGGATGTGTCGTTCACCCAATTGCCGTGGTATTCATTTCTTTAGCAATTGTCCAATACAAATGTGTCTATGGAAATAATATAAAAATCCCACACAAATACACATGCATATAAATAAATATTAAAGCATTCCAAAATACAAGGCTATACAAATCACCATAGGTATCACAACACGCTTAAGGAATACTGTCACGTTCCACAGGTAGAGACAGATGCGAAGGTACAATGATCCAATATGCTTTATTAAATAACAAAAAGAAAACTGCCACGTGGGGCTTTAAGTAGAAACCAAAGGGACACAAACAGGAACGCGTACAGGAAACATTGAACGACAAGAGACAAGACCAAACACTAAACCTAAATACACATACTAACGATGACAATGTAAGACACCTGGACTTGGAAATTAACTACACCGTGATCTATTGGTTAACAAGAAACATGTGACTAGACATGGGAGTGAAATGTGGGAACATGCAATACACAACAGGGGCACAAGAGGGAGGCATCTACCACACATTGGGGAGGAACCTGAACACCAACACACACAGGGCAATAACAATGAGGACACATGAGGAATAAATCTAACAACAAAACCACTGTGTAAACTCTGAAAGCAACAAGGGAGACAAAACCACAAAAGACACTAAACCAAAATATAGTCCATAACCAGCCCACTAGGGCTGGACGTTACAAATACGCACTGAAATTACCACACACACATACATTTATATGATAAAAATGGGTGGCCAGCATATGCAGTTTTCAACCACTTGACATTAACAAATTAAATCTCTGCTATAATGACAGATTAATAAATCATATTTGAAAGGCAATCGTTTTCATTTCACAAAGCATTATTTGCTGTGATGGCCCAGTTTGAATAATTTTTAGAAAGCCAATTATGTTAGACTGGCATATCATGGAAAAATGACACAGTGAGCCTTCAGACACTATAAAGAGGAGTTAGACAACAGTTTTTTTGTATTGGTACTATCCCTTTAATGTCTGCTAACCATCTAAGGCAGGGTTTCCCAACCCTTTCCTCAGCCTGTCAGATGTTTCATGTTCGCCATGTAAGCTTAAACTAGGACACATGAAGTTTGTCAACTAAGCATGCAGCTTTTTTTTAATGGAATTGTGGCATTCTGTGAGGCCGAAGGAGAGGTTTGGGAAACCCTGAAGTGACCAGCCATTAGAATATCCAGAATTTCAGAAAAGCTTATTTACAACAAATGTTTTGGTTTGATTCATAATTCACAGGTGAATATCAAGCCACCTGGTCAGCTGATGAGGTCCAGGCGTTGTTAACATCCTGGTCAAGTAGCAGTGTTCAGAAGGAACTTCTCTCTTCAAATACCACAGTGTTTGCCCGCCTGAGTTCAGAGCTCGCTGCTCTTGGATTCAAGAAGACAGTTAAGCAGTGCAGAGAGAAAATTAAAAAGCTGAAACAGGAATACAAAAAAATCAAGAATGGCAATACCAAAAATTGTTCAAACATTCTTAGAAAAAGATGGTTCTACATCATGGATGCTGTTCTCAGTCAACAAACAAGAACACCAGTGCTTTTGGAAACAACAAACAGGCCTGACTCAGGTAAACTAAGTCTCAATTGTAGTATGTCTTTTTATTTGTCAGTGCTTTTGACATTTTTGAATATTTATTTTTCCCATAAATATGTCACAATATGCTGACATTTATTCATTGTAATATTATGGATTACATTTAATAAAAAATGGTGTTTTTTTAACTGGGTTTGATGAGGAATCTTACAGTATATTTATTAAGCTGCCAGACAACATTTTAAATCTAACCCAGTGGTTTTCCTTCTTCGGTAACCATATTGTGAACTGAATTGTTCTCTGCCCAGGATAGCTCTGAAGTACACCCTCTTTAATTTTACCAGTCTATGGTGTCATAGGTCTGTAGATAGGACTGGTACCCGAAATGGTCCTAGTACCCCTGATTAGGCACCATTGATCCAATCTATGTATAATGTCAGGTTAACCTGTCTTTGGTTTTCATTATGTAATATTTTTTTCCCACTGTAGGTCCACAATTACCTCTACCCTCACTGCGTCTCCTTGCTCCACCATTACGCCTGATGTCAGCATTCATGTGGCAAGTGTCTCAGCAGAATAATGTAAAGCATTATGGGAAGCTGGAGGAGTTTGTGACTTTGGTGACAGAGATCGTTCCAGAGGTGCTGAGTTCCAGACAGAGGACCAATCTGCTTTTGGGCCTGAGAGCAAAGGTGAGACTAATAGATGTATGGGTAACTAATAAGGACATAAAATTATTCTATTACATTTTTTATCAGTTCTCATGTTGAGAATTTGCTTTAATTCACCTGCAATTAAACATTCATGATACAGTTAAAAAAGCTAACATTGATTTTGTCTTTGTCAAAAAAACTTTTTTAAGAAAATTCAATATTTACCAAACCTTGGTTTACCCAGAACTAAAGTCTTGCATGATTTGATAGATAGATTAATAAGTATTGTATAAAGATACTTTTGGTCAGTGTAGGTGGACTCTACTAATGTGGTCAAGGGCTGTTTTTTCTTGGTTTGGGCTAAGTCCCTTAGTTCCAGTGAAAAGTAATTTTAATGCTCTAGGACCCAAATATTTTAGACAATTGGGTACTTCCAAATTTGGCAACAGTTTGGGGAAGGCCCTTTCCTGTTCCAGCATGACTGTGCCCCTGTGGATCCATATAGACAGGGTTCAACGGGTTTGGTGTGGAGGAACTCGAGTTGCCTGCACAGAGCCTTGACCTCAACCCCATTTAACACCTTTGGGATGAATTGGAATTGTAAGACAAGGCTTCTGGCCTAAATTCAGTGCCTGGCTTTCCAATTGATCTTTAGGCTGAATGGGCAAAGATTCCCCCCACAAAGCTGGGCTTCATCAAATTCATACCAAGTCCTGTTTGGAGTTTGCCAGAAGGCATGTGGAAGACATGGCAAATATCTGGAAACATTTTCTATAATGAGAAAAATTAATCTTACTGTCTTTAGTGCAATATGTTATGTTACTGCTCATCAATCTGAGAACACCATCCCCATGGTGAAGCATTATTGTGGCAGAGTCATGTTGTGAGGCTGCATTTCACCAGCCGGGACTGAGAATTTGGTCAGGATTAATGGCAAAATGGATGGTCCCAGATACAGGGCAATTTTTGAGGAAAACCTGTTTTAATATGCAAGAAACCTGAGACTGGGGTGGAAGTTTACCTTCCAGCAGGATAATGACCCTAAACACACAGCCAAAGCTACACTGGAGTGGTTTAAAACCAAGAACCTGAATACATTAGAATGGCACAGACTGCTGCAAAAATATCAGTAAATGTTACTGTCCACTTGTTTAGTTTCTATATAGACTATTGTTGCTAGAGATTTAAAGGTGAGCAAAGTGTCTTCTAAATATGTGTAGTTGTGATTTAGTTCCTTAAAAGTAAGGGTTATTTTTCATGTGGTGTTTGTTATTTTGTGACCCCCAGGTATGTATCAATTGTAAAGACTAGATCACACAGGTTGAGGTGTGGTGAGCTTACAAATATGGCATAATTAGAGGCTTGTTACAGCTGCCTGTTAAAATTGTTGTCAAGCTAGCCAGGGTTTATATTATTTTGGCATAATATCAGGTGTCCAGCATGTGGCACCTCTAACTGGTGCAGCGATGCCCTAAGTGTACAGTTCTATAGTCAGGCGTTGTGTGTCATCATGCTATGGCGAGTCTTTGTGTCTTTGCACACTGACATAATTGTTGGCCTGGAAATGTGCTCTCTCCAGCGTCTATGTTCCTGGAAAATCAAGCAGTGTGACAGAATGGCTTGAGGAGATAAAGGGAAACGGCTCAGTCTTTAACTGTCATCAACCTTCTTTGTAGATTTTGCATGCAATAAGGCAAAGTCATAATCGCAAATTGGATGTCTGAGAAATTGGTGGGGAGGAAATATTTTTAATACCATATACAATTGCAACGCTAAAATTAAAGGGAAACTTCACCCTACAGCTATCTGAAGGTGCTAGTAGATTCTCCCAGACATTTGTAGAACAGTGAGATATGTTTCACCCATGCCTGGCTAGTGTAAGAGAAAGATTTGAAATTTTGCGGGCAAACTTCATACTCTGACGTCACCCTATGCAGGGGTGCATTCTTGTCACCTTTCGGCGAAATTCGCCGTTTTTACTTTAAAATAGGTCACCCACGTGATTTGTGTAGATCTGCATTAAAAAATATGGAGGGGGGGGGTCTATGTCTTGTTACAGTAATCTGCGAGTAGGCATAACACATTTTCTAATTCGGGAATCTTCACCCTGTGGAAATACTTTATTCTCTGTTGCGCCATTCTAACGGTACGGTAGCCAAGAACGGCCATGGATTTTATGATTTATTAATTCGTTATATCGATATTACAAAGATCGTTTTAATATTTTTATTTTATTTTATGACTTATTAATTCGTTATATCGATATAACGAAGATCGTTTTATAGAGATAAAGAATTCATTAATAATGTGCTCGTCTTGAATTCAAACTAATGCGCTGCAACGAACGGCTTCCGTAGTGCCACTGGCTGTAGCTGTAGCCTACCGCACTTCGGTGAAGTTAGACAGAAACTGGCAGATTGGCGGTTTGCGGTTCAATAGATCATTAGCGAAACGTTTTTATTACACAATAAGCAGCTCTATCGAACCTTAGTAAGGTAGACAACAAGCTACAAAACGGTTTTCATCCGAAAGAATGTGGATAAATTAAGTGCAGCAATGTGAGCGTTCTGCCGTCAGCCGTACATCTAGGCACCGTCTACAAAGTGCAAAATCGAAAGTTGATACAAACATACATTTCAATGGCTTCACTGTTTTTGAGTCTATTGCTTCCAAAATCACTCCACACATCTAGGGCCTCCCTATCAACTTACTACAACTGCAAAATTTTGAAAAGATTGCTTTGTTGGTGGAAATTGCCGGTAAGGCTAACCAGCTACGACGTGACTCATAAGCATACAAAATATAATTTCGAGTGAAAAAATTAACCGCAAATCCCAAAAAAGTAAAAGGTACAAGACTGTGTACATATTTTTATTCTGAGTAAAGGAACTACTAATCCCATAAAACATTTCGAGTATTATCTTTCCGCCTTTACATTACTTTAAATGACCTAACTTTAGCTAATTTCACTTACACAATGTCATCCTTGAAATATGATGTAATCTACAGCTCAGTAAAAGTACTTACAGTTTAAACGTGCAATATGTAATTTTTGGCCGCCAGGGGTCTCTCAATCAAAACAATAGCAAAATATGTACTTGGATGACGTCGGGAGGTTGCGTGGGATCATGTGTTTTGTTATCGTCGTCAATGACAACCTTCAAATCTAGCATGTTCACTGACAAAATAATATATTGTTAAAAAAATTATAACTTTATTCATAACTAGACCAGTCACAGTTTATATGACATAATTAACGGGCGACAAAATGAAACGTCCCGTGTCTTCGAATTATATTACAAATTTCTCTGGATCTGAAATTTAGTGGAAACATTTAGGATAATGTAAGTACACAACTAAGAAATATATATAATATATGTATAGTGATGTTTGCTTTTAATGCAAAGTATGTATTTTGTTATTGTTTTGATTGATATTACATATTGTACCTTTAACTATCAATACTTTTTGCTACGACACAGGCGTAGGACTCGGGCAGCCTGCCAGAGTTGGAAACAAAGCTTTTTCGCGGGCTCAGTAAACATTTCCATGGTAACCGCTAGTTTGTCTCCATGACATCATGGATTTCCACCAATCAGAGGCATCACTGCTGGTTTAGGATTGTGGGTAATGAAGTACTTATCCAAGATACATTTATCTCAAAACAAGGTTGGTGCCCCATGAACTTTTGGCATCTATATGAGCATATACAATCGCTTGGTCATGTCGTTGCTGATTTTAAGTCTACCATTGACGGTTACGATTTTATGGCTTATACTCGAATTGTCAATGGAGAAAATTTATTGTATTCTTACTTCCGGAGTCGGCTGTGGGCGGGACGGTTGAGGTCTATTTGGACTTTCGCCTGCCAAAGCTGAGTTCGCTCTTCGCTGGCCGCTTGTGGGCGTGTATGTTTAAACGGTTATAAAAAAATTGTAAAATGTAGGGAGCTGACTATCTCTCATAAATACCACTGTTGTTGGAAATTATATGAATGAAAAAAATGAACAAATGAATCATAATTCACATTGATCTATATCTAGGTGGAGAAAGTAGTTTCAGTGGTAGCTGCTGTAGTGTTTAGATGACGATGTTACACCAAATGATATGTCGTCCTACTGAGTAGTAATTATATTGTCCTAAAATAATATGACTTCCCGATATAGTCTACATATACGAAGGGAATAATTGCATACAAAACGATTTACACAAAGATCTCCATTGCAAACATGAATAATGACAGGAAGATTCTTCTTGTGTTGACATTGCTGCATTACGGCAGACGAGGGCTACAGCCAAGTTCACAAGCTAGCAACGTAATTACAAAGCTAACGTTTGATGTCTAGCAGCTGTCTAACCGGGGTGCCCATAGGTCAATAGCAATCTACCAGTCGATCGCAAAGACAATGCGGGTAGATTGCACATTTTTAATAAATGCTTTTGTTACAATTTTTTTTCATATAAATAAATATAACAACTTCATTATTTCTCCATTTAGTTTCTTTCTGACTTGCACTTAACAAATAGATTTTGACCAGGCATGATTTTTGTTTATTCAGTTGCCATGACAACTAATGTTTAGTCTGCCTTGCGATTTCCAGAGCCATAGAGAGAGAGAGTTGCGTCAACTCCGTTTACTTCATCAGTCAGTTTTTTTACAGCAATGGCGGATCATGGAGACCGTCAACAGTTCCAAACAAACTGAGATACTACCCATGTCGCCGTAGAGAAATAACGTTTCATCAGCTCCTTACTGAGGTAATAACTTTAAAATCCGAATTACTTTTTAAACCTGCATTGCAGACACATTTTAGCTGACGTTATTTAGCGTAAGTTTATAAAATCAACGAATTTAAATGTTTGAGGAAAACTAGCTAACTTAAACAGTTAAAAATAAATTAGTAAATTTGTAAACAGCATTTGAAACAACTTTCATATAATAGATCATACTAAAAATCGCTCTTGTTACAGCTACTCCCATAGACTTCAATGTATTAAAATCATACGCTTGTAACTTTTTAGAGACGCATGAACCACGTGACCGTACCACGTGACATTATATTTTTTTACCCTCCATTGACGCAACTCTCTCTCTCTATGGCTCTGGCGATTTCCAAGAGCTTTGGACTTGGCGCACATAGCGCAAAATTGTGAAGCTTGGCCTAATTTCCGTATTCGGTAGCACAAATGACATTAATTTGCTAAATACAAATGTAAAATAAATTCCAACCATTTGGAAATGAGTGCAGTACCAAGCAAAAAGCCTAAAACTTACAATTTCCATGCTATGTTCTTTTCCTAATGCATTTGTCTGATCTGCCAAACAAGTAGGCTATTGCTTTTCCAAAGAAAGGAAACGTGCATCCATCCATCCATTTTCGTCCGCTTATCCGGGATCGTGTCGCGGGGGCAGCAGCTCCAGCAGGGGACCCCAAACGTCCTTTTCCCGAGCCACATTAACCAGCTCTGACTGGGGGATCCCGAGGCGTTCCCAGGCCAGGTTGGAGATATAATCCCGCCACCTAGTCCTGGGTCTTCCCCGAGGCCTCCTCCCAGCTGGACGTGCCTGGAACACCTCCCTAGGGAGGCGCCCAGGGGG
>JACXGM010028611.1:0-13985 GCA_016801145.1 Umbra pygmaea | reverse complement strand
CTAGCCTTAATGGGCAGCCAGTGTAGAGAGGCTAGAATTGGGGTAATGTGTTCCGATTTTGCAGTTCTAGTCAGAATTCTGGCGGCTGTGTTAAGCACTAACTGAAGTTTTTTTAGGATTTTGTCTGGGTAGCCAGAAAAGAGAGCATTACAATAATCCAATCTTGAGGTAACAAAGGCATGGATGAACTTTTCTGCATCATTCCTTGACAGACAATTTCGAATTTTTGCAATGTTCCTGAGATGGAAAAAAGTTGCTCTTAAGATATTTTTTACATGTTCGTCAAGAGTGAGATCTGGGTCCAGAGCAACACCAAGGTCTTTTACAGTTTTTTCTGATATGACTGTACAACCATCTATGTTTATTGCCAGATTTGACAGCAGGTCTCTTTGTTTCTTGGGACCTAAAATAAGCATTTCTGTTTTTTCAGAGTTTAGAAGTAAGTCATTTTCTGTCTCCCAACTCTTTATATCCAAAACACAGGCTTCCAGGGTGTGCAGTTTTGGGGATTCTCCCTTTTTTACTGAAATGTACAGCTGTGTGTCATCAGCATAGCTGTGAAAGTTGACATTGTGTTTCCGGATGACATCACCAAGAGGCAACATGTATAGCGAGAACACTAGCGGTCCCAAAACAGTACCTTGTGGAACACCAAAGCATACCTTTGATTGTTTGGAGGACAGACCATCCACAGATACAAACTGATATCTTTCTAATAGATAGGATCGGAACCATGCCAAAACATGTCCACGCAGCCCGATATAGGTTTCCAATCTGTCTAGAAGAATGTTGTGGTCAATGGTATCGAAGGCAGCACTCAGGTCCAGAAGCACAAGAACAGAGGCACAGCTCTGGTCAGATGAAACTTGAAGGTCGTTTATCACCTTTACAAGTGCAGTCTCAGTACTATGATGGGGTCTAAACCCAGACTGGAGCTTTTCGTAAGTGTTATTAGTCTTTAAAAATTCACTGAGTTGCTGGGCGACCACTTTTTCTAATATTTTTGAGAGAAATGGTAGATTTGAAATAGGCCAGTAGTTGTTTAGTCTTTCTGGGTCAAGGTTAGGCTTTTTTAAGAGTGGCTTCACTACAGCCAATTTTAGGGAGTTTGGTACAAACCCAGATACTAGAGAGCAATTTATTATTTTTAGCATATGCTAGCCAAGCACAGGGAGTAACTCTTTTAGAAATTTAGTTGGAATAGGATCCAGTTGACAGCTGGAAGGCTTTGAAGCCTTTACTATTTTAGTGAAAGACTCAATTGATACAGGATAAAAAAATTCCAGTGTCCTTCCTAAGCCAACATCCTGACTGTTCTGCACAATATCAGGACATGTGAGTTTAGGGGATTATATGCTTCTTAAGGGATGATTCTGTGATTTGTTTTCTAATGGTAATGATCTTTTCATCAAAAAAGTTTATGAATTCATTACTGTCAAATTGTAGTCCTATTTCATTTTTGGAATTCTGCTTTTTTGTTAACTTTGCAACTGTATCAAAAATAAATTTTGGGTTATTTTTGTTCTCCTCAATTAGGTTGGAGAAATAGGCTCATCGGGCAGAAGTAAGTGCATTACGGTAATGCAGAGTACTGTCATTCCAAGCTAGTCGAAATACTCCCAACTTGGTAGAACGCCATTTCCGCTCCAAACTTCTGGAGGCTTGCTTTAGAGTTCTGGTGTTTTCTGTATACCAGGGTGCAAGTTTCTTGTTAGGGATATGTTTAGTTTTTAGTGGTGCAACTGTATTCAGTGTGTTACACAGGGTTAGGTGTAAATCTTCAGTTAGATCATTCACAGATGTGTCAACTGTGACATCATTGGTATGGTAGAATGAGTCAGGAAGGGCATCCAGGAACCATTGGGCTGTTAGAAAATGTATATTACGGCTTTTAAAAGTCCCTGGTTGGGTTACAATTGGAGTTACTGATGTAACAGTAAATTTAATCAAATGGTGGTCTGAAATTCCTGGGTTAAGAATATAAACACTGAGATCTACAACATCTATGCCATGAGACAATACAAGGTCCAACTTGTGATTATGGCAGTGTGTAGGTCCTGAGACATTTTGGACAAAACCCACTGAATCAATTATTGCTATAAAAGCTTTTTGGAGAGGGTCATTCAAGTTCTCCATATGAATGTTAAAATCACCACAAATTATAATATTATCTGTCATCACTACTAGGCCAGATAAAAATTCAGGGAATTTATTAAGAAACACTGTGTATGGCCCAGGTGGCCTGTAGATAGTTACTCTAAAAACAGATTGATTAAGCCGCACAGATTTCATGACTAAAACCTCAAAAGACACAAACCCAGTCATTATTTTGTGTGTAAGTTTAAGATCAGTGTCATAAATGAAGGCCACACCACCACCTTTGCGAGATTCGCGGGGGATATGGTTACCAATGAAGCCAGGAGGAGAGGCCTCATTAAGGGCAATAAATTCATCAGGCTTAAGCCAGGTTTCACACAGGCCAATCAAATCCAGTTTATGATCTGTAATTAGTTCATTGACTATAATTACCTTTGATGTAAGGGATCGTACATTTAGTAGTCCCATTTTTAGGTTAGTATCTTTTTGTAATTTAAATCTTTTTTATTGATGACAGAAGTGGTGGAGGGCTTTATTATAGTGAGATTACTATGGTGAACACCACCTCGTTTATCCTTACACAACCTGGATCGAGGTACAGTCACAGTTTCAATGAGAAAAACTGAGCTCACTTCACTGGCTATGCTAGTGGTGGACTCCTCTAAGCTGGCAGACTGGCTAGCCTGCAGCCTAACCTGCACCCTATTTAATGGTGAGGCTATAGGAGTTAGACTCCTGTCTATGTTGCTAGATAAAAGAAGAGCACCACTCCAGCTAGGATGGAGTCCGTCACTCTTCAGCAGGTTGGGCCTGACTCTTTTCCTGGGCGAGTCCCAAAAAGATAGCCAGTTATCTACAAATTCTATCTCCTGTGACGGGCAGAACACCGTCTTCAGCCAGCGATTGAGTTGTGAGAGTCTGCTGTAGATCTCGTCACTACCCCTGACTGGGAGTGGACCAGAGACAATTACTCGATACCGACACATCTTTCTAGCTAATTTAGATGCTGAAGCTATGTTCTGCTTAGTAACCTCTGACTGTTTCATCCTAACATCGTTGGTGCCAACGTGAATAACAATATCTCTGTACTCTCTAGCCTTGCCCATTTTTGATTTCGCTAGCACCAATCTCAGATTAGCCTCTACGTCGATAGCCATGGCCCCAGGTAAACACTGTATAATCGCTGGCTGATTCTTCAGTCTAATATTACGGGTAATGGAGTCACCGATTACTAAACTTTTCATTTTGTTATGTGTCCTGCTTAGACGCGTCTGCCGCTCAATCCCCAAGAGAGACGACTCAGGCCCTGAATCAGAGTCAAGTGGGGAAAACTGGTTGAAAGTGTCTGTCGGTGGATTAGAATTCGACACCAGCCGAGCAGGCTGATGGCGCCCTTTGCCAGCAACCATGAGAAAATTGTCCGGCTGCAAGGACAGTGCGGGGGAGTTAGAATAGCTACTACTATCAACACTGCCTGGTGGCTCAGACGCGTTCTTATCGTTAGCTACACTGGGATTTTCCTTTTCTGGTAACTGCGTCTGAAGCCGAGCCTCTAACTTAGCTATCTTAGCAAGAAGGCGAGAACAACAACTGCAGTACGACATGCTACTTAGCTTTCTACTGGTCGCAGTAGATCAGAGACTCCTCTGTTGTCCAATAGCGTCCCGGGGTAGACACTCGTTTTCGAGGCGGAAGTTTCCGAAGTAGTTTTCCGAGGCAGAAACTCTGTGTGTCCAAAAATTGCGTCTCGAGGTGAAATCGTTGATAGAACAATAAACTAGTACTTTGGTAGACTCGTAAAAAGAGATTTTACCGTATATGATAAAATATAGATAAGTGTTTAAGAGCTTGGCAATTTGCCAGTGGCCAGCAGCAAGCAACAACACAGGCTAGTGACGTGAACAGTTCATCCAGAGTGATCATGGGCCTCTTGGCTGCATCTCTGATCAGTCTTTTCCTTGTATGAGCTGAAAGTATAGAGGGACAGCCGGGTCTTGGTAGTTCATTGGTAGATCCTCACTGAACTTCTGGAGAAAGTTTGCTGCACTTAAAGTAAAAGTGCTGAATAATTTTGCTCTCCCAATATGTCAGTTTTTTATTTGTTAAAAAATTTTGAAATATCCAATAAATTTCGTTTCACTTCATGATTGTGTCCCACTTGTTGTTGCTTCTTCACAAAAAATTACAGTTTTATATCTTTATGTTTGAAGCCTGAAATGTGGCAAAAGGTCGAAATGTTCAAGGGGGGCGAATACTTTCGCAAGGCACTGTATATAGTACAATGTTTACCATCAAGATAGAATTGCTCTAGGAGGTGGAGTTTATTTGTTTGTTTATTATTTAGATCCCAATTAGCTACTCCAATAAGTAGCAACTATTCTTCCTGGGGTCATAACAATTTTTAACAAAATATTCACATCAAAGCTGTACAACAATGAAGACAAATACAGAAGTGCACACAACATTATCTAAGTAATCTAACTCACATACACACACACTTACACACACACATACTAAACACAACAACATAACAATATCACAATGTAGGTTCTCTATGTACAATATGTTACCATTCTCTGGGTATAATATAAAATACGAGAATACTTTTTCGATTACCATAGCTCATTATGCAGTCATTATTAATTACATAATTATAATTTCTCTAATGTAAATTAACACAGTCTCAATCTTTTGGAAAAACTAACATTGTGACTCTCTGGGACCAAAAATAACGGGAGCGAGTTCCGTGCCACCATTGCTCTATAACACGATGCTCTTTGAAGTGGATTTGTTCGACAGGCAGGAAGAAACACCCTTCAGTTGATTGACGAGTGGAATAGGTATGAACATCACTGAAGAAGGTCAATCTTTTATAAATAATTTCAGGTGTTTTTGTAATAATTATATTTTTTAAGAATTTAATAAGAAAGTAATTAGTTCTGCTTCTTACATGAAGCCATGCTAACTGATGTGCATCTCCCTCTTACTTGTTCCAAAAGAACAGTTTAGAACAAGCCGAGATGCTTTATTTTGTGCAATCTGTAATCTGATTAAATTATTCTCTGTAGTTGAAGCCCAAATGATGGAACAATAGTCCAGAATAGTCCACTATTGATTCCACCAAAGTTTTCCGTATACGAATCGGTATGCGTTTTCTGCAATGGCGAACTGCAGCCATACTCCTACCCATTTTATTCAATATTAATTTTATCTGAGCATTTCAGTTCAACCTGCTGTCCACAATCACGCCAAGCAATTTGGCCTCCTCCACTTGTTCAATTATCAAACCACCAACTGACAAATTCAGAGCAGGGAGATCTATTAAAAGATGATTAGATCCCAGGATCATACATTTACTCTATGCAACATTAATCTTTAACTTATTTACTCTGTTCCAATTTTCAATAAATTTTAGTTCATTATTTAATACAGTATTAAGTCTGGTAGAGTCATAATCAGACATGTAACTAGTCAAGTCATCAGCATACAGGACAATAGTGGCACACCTCAAAATAAAAGACAAATCATTAATAAAAATGGAAAATAACAGTGGTCCAAGACAACTCCCTTGAGGCACCCCACAACACAGAACATTTGTATCAGAATGACTTCAATTAAACATGACATTAAAGTCCCTATTAGTGAGATAACTATAGATCCATTAGATTGCACACTTTTCAAATCCAAAACAACTTAGTTTTTCCAATAGTAGATCATGATCAATTAAATCAAATGCTGCACTCAGATCTAACATTATAGTACCAACTAATTTTCTATCATCTATCTCATGCAACCAATCATCTGTCATCTGAACCAAGGCCGTCGTTGTAGAGTGCCCTTTCTTATAAGCATGTTGATAAAGTGAATTCAATCCATTTTTAGAGAAGTACAAATTAATTTGATCATAAACTATTTTCTCCATAATCTTTCTTAAAATTGGTAGAATACTTATAGGTCTGCTATTTTTCCCCGAAAAATTGTCTTTTTTATTTTTTGGAAGAGGCACAACCCCCACCCTGACCAATAGCCCTGCACCTACCTCAGCATTTTGCCCAAGCCCTGCATGTTTCTACTTTGCCCAAATCCAGACAGCTGATGTTCTGTGGGAGCTGCGAAATCTCAACCCCTACAAATCGAATGGAATAGACAATCTGGACCATTTCTTTCTAAAATTGTGTGCAACAATTATTGCTACCCCCATTACTAGCCTTTTCAACCTCTCTTGCTTCATTTAAGATCCCTAAAGACTGGAAGGCTGCTACAGTAAACCCCCTATTCAAAGAGGGGTACACTTTAGATCCAAACTGCTATTGACCTATCTCCATCCTGGATTGCCACTCTAAGGTCTACAAAGCCTGGTCAATAAACAGATTATCAACCATTTTGAATCCCACCGCAGCCTCTCTGATATGCAGTCCAGTTTCCATGCCGGTCGCGGGTGCACCTCAGCCACACACAATGTCTAAATGACATCATACTTGCCATTGACCAAAGACAATACTGTGCAGCAGTCTTCATCGACCTGGCCAGGGCCTTTAAATCTGTCAATCGCAACATCCTCATTGGCAGACTAAAGAGCCTGGGTTTCTCAAATGACGGCCTTGCCTGGATCACAAATTACTTCTCAGATACTGGGCCCTATCTAAACTCATGATTGGGTTTGATGTCTCAGTGGCCAGGGAGTCAGACTTGTAGTCAGAAGGTTGCCAGTTCGATTCCTGACTGAGCCAAATGTCGTTGTGTCCTTGGGTAAGACACTTTACCTTAATTGATCCCAGGTCGATGGTTAAATTAAAAATTTAAAAATTTAATTTGGGCATGTCCTACTTTTGCTAGTTTGATGGCGGAAAAAAGGGTCCATGGACCGGGCGCATGGTCTAAAAGGGTTGTACTAAGTGTCTTCATTAATTCAGAGGTGTGTTTTGGGCGTAACATGCAATAAACCAATCAGAGATTTGCGTTTGTTCCTTTCGCGCATTGCTATTATGATGGCAGATTTGCACCTTAATATTTTTAATTGTAATCTTTTGTATGTGTGTGTGCTGCTGTGCTTCCCTGTGTGTGTGCAACAAGCATAGTGTGCATGCGCTGTGCATATGCCTAGGTGCATTTGACTAATTTGCTGTTAAAATAAAAATGACATGCTGTGCCATTGACTTTAGACCAGGTTTTTGTTGGTCAATGGTGTGATCACTTTCCGATGCCTCAAGATAGCAATACACCCAGAATTATTCTGAACACACCTCTCTCTTAGACCAGCAAGCACATGGGTGCAAATATAGGTGCAGGTGCATTTGCTATTTAAACAACGCGGTGTCAGATGGGAAATTAACAACTGTGTCAGTCTTAAACTAGCAAAGACACTTGCGTTCGGCCTTTGGGCTGCATTGCACCAGTTGCAAGATAGGGCCAAGTGTGTTAAGTCAGAGGCCTGCTGTCTGGACCTCTGGTTGTCTCTACAGACGGAGCTCAGGGTTTGATTCTCAGGCCAACTCTATTTTCTGTATATATGAATGATGTCCCACTTGCTACAAGTTACTCTCTAATCCACCTCTACGCAGATGACACCTTTTCCTATACATCTGGCCTGTATTCATGTATTTTGGTTTTGAAGATACATTAGGAACCAGTTGCAAGTTTAGGTGTTCTAGATTTTATTTAGAACCCGGAAAGAAACAATGGGCAACAGTGATGCCCAAAACAACAACGCTGTACATCCACCTAGTAGCACACAGAGGCAAAAGCTAAGTTTACATAGATTTAAACCTTCTCTGGAGCTAATATTAAATGTACAACAGCAGAGAACCATACAAATTAACCATAACTAAATGTACATAGATTTAAACCTTCTCAGTATGAATATCCATAACTCTAACTGTATTATCACATGAGAATATAAAGAACAAATGCCTGCATACCCCATAACAGGGTTCACAAACTTCATACAGGGAAAATAACCAACATCAAACTCAGAGTCTAGGGAACGTAAATACATGCCTAGATTAAGTGACAACCTTCAGGTGTGCTTGCTTAATGAAGGACAGGCATGCTTAATTAAAACTATGGAGAGTTAGAGTGCAGATCAGAATGGGACGGAAGTGACATGGTCCTAAATTGGACACTATTTAAAAAAATCTAAAAGAGCTTTGATGACACAACACTCCTTCTGTGACCTCCAATTGCTTTAACATTTTTAGTAAAACTAAATGCATGCTTTTCAACCTATCACACTCACCACCTGCCTGCCCAACAAGCATCCCCACTCTGGATGGGTCTGAATTAAAATATGTTGACAACTGCAAATACCTAGGGTTCTTGTTAGACTCTTCACTCTACATTAACCAGCTCCACTCCAAAATTAAATCTAGGATTGTCTTTCTGTTCTGTAACAAGGCCTCCTTCACTCTTCCTGCCAAACATGCCCTTGTGAAAATGACCATCCTTCCAACCAGCCTTCAGTGATGTCATTTACAGATCAACCTCATACTCTCTTCTTAGTACATTAGATGTGGTATTACACAGTGCCATCTGTTTTATCACCAATGCTCCATAACACTGATCACTGCAACATCTATGCACTAGTTGGATGGCCCTCGCTACACACATGGCGCCAAACACATTGGTATCATCTCATTTACAAGTCCTGACTAGAAAAAAACCCACCTTACCTAAGCTCATTAATTTCCAGATCATCACTCACTCTGAACTTGCATTCAAGCAGGTACACTCACCTAAAGGATTATTAGGAACACCCGGTCAATTTGTCATTAATGCAATTATCTACTCAACCAATCACATGGCAGTAGCTTCAATGCATGTAGGGGTGTGGTCCTGGTCAAGAGAATCTCCTGAACTCCAAACTGAATGTCAGAATGGGAAAGAAAGGTGATTTAAGCAATTTCGAGCGTGGCATGGTTGTTCGTGCCAGACTGGCCGGTCTGAGTATTTCACAATCTGCTCAGTTACTGGGATTTTCACGCACGACCATTTCTAGAGTTTACAAAGAATGGTGTGAAAAGGGAAAAACATCCAGTATGCATCAGTCCTGTGTGCGAAAATGCCTTTTTGATGCTAGAGGTCAGAGGAGAATGGGCTGACTGCTTCAAGCTGATAGGAGAGCAACTTTGACTGAAATAACTTGTTACAACCAAGGTATGCAGCAAAGCATTTGTGAAGCCACAACACGCACACCCTTGAGGCGGATGGGCTACAACAGCATAAGACCCCACCGGCTACCACTAATCTCCACTACAAATAGGAAAAAGAGCCTACAATTTGCAAGAGCTCACCAAAATTGGGCAGTTGAAGACTGGAAAAATGTTGCCTGGTCTGATGAGTCTCAATTTCTGTTGAGACATTCAGATGGTAGAGTCAGAATTTGGCGCAAACAGAATGAGAACATGGATCCATCATGCCTTGTTACTACTGTGCAGGCTGGTGGTGGTGGTGTAATGGTGTGAGGGATGTTTTCTTGGCACATTTTAGGCGCCTTAGTTCCATTTGGGCATCGTTTAAATGCCACGGCCTACCTGAGCATTGTTTCTGACCATGTCCATCCTTTTATAGCCACCATGTACCCATCCTCTGATGGCTACTTCCAGCAGGATAATGCACCATGTCACAAAGCTCGAATCATTAGGGCCCAAGCCAACGGCGAAGGCCCTATTGTTTTCCTTAAGATTATTAGGGCCCAAGCCGAAGGCGAAGGCCCTATAGTTTTTCTAAAGATTATTATTATTATTAGGGCCCAAGCCAACGGCGAAGGCCCTATTGTTTTCCTTAAGATTATTATGAGGGCCCAAGCCAACGGCGAGGCCCTATTGTTTTCCTTAAGATTATTATTAGGGCCCAAGCCAACGGCGAAGGCCCTATTGTTTTTCTAAAGATTATTATTATTATTCTTCTCATAACTTTTGGGCACTTTTGGGGCCCTTAACATGCTCTAAAACTCTTGAAAATTTGCACACGGGTCAGAACCCGCGGCCATCAGAGCCGGGCTGAAGCTGGTACCCGGGCGTGGCAGGGGGGCTCTACAGCTCCCCCTGGAACGGGGACTCAAACACTTGTCCATATATCAAACACGCTTGCATGTAATAATATGAAACTAGGTACACTTATAGATCTCATCAGGCCGAACAACTTTCGTGCTCTAAGTTTTACGTCAGCCCAACAGGAAGCCGGTTATTATAAGTCGTTTATGGGTCGTTTATGGGTTGTTGTAAACGCCTCCTCTGGAATTTAAAGTACTTCTCCTAGGGAATTCATCCATTTGCCCTAAAAAGTTGGTGTGCATGAAGAAGAGACATTGAGGATGCTAAATTGCAAACAGATTTTTGATATCTCGAACGGTTTGGCCGTGGCAAGGAAACAGATTCATGGCGAAAAACGAAACACGAAACGTTATAACGTCTGCATACATTAACCGATCTTGATGAAAAGTTAGAATTGTGTTCGTGCTAAGAGGCCGATCAGATAGATGTAACTATTGTCAGTCAAAGTTATAGCAGCACCAACTGGCAGCAGGAAGTGTGTCATTTTCTAAATGCTTTTGGGAAAAGTGGGGTGTTTAGTTTTACCTACAGTAACGACACCCAGTATATAAATTTGTCTCATCGAGCCGGACAACTTTGTAATTTACAGTCATTAGCTCCGACCAACAGGAAGTCAGATATTTTGGTGAAAGTCAGGGCTGGTGTCTTCTGTTTGTTTGTGTGTGTGAGTGAGTTTGGCTTCCTGTAAACTGTCCCAAAATCATACATAGGGTTATACTGCCCTCTTGTGTCCAAAATAAAGACTACTAGAGTAGGCGAGAGGAGGAAATCGTCTCTTTTACCTCCAGGGCAGGACATCGTAATATCAATTCAATACACTTCTATTTTTTCATAGCTTTTTCATGCCTTGGATTACCATTGGATTATTTTAAACTATACTTGTAAGAACCAAATGAATGCGCAGTGTTGTTACCAGTTGCTACGACAACACAAACAAACTTTTGCTAGTGCGCATGTCCATTCACATTTACGGTCCTCTCGGAAAATAATGTGCGTTGACAATCACTGCGTGTGTTGTTTTTAAGGTAACATTATTTTGTCGGCTATAATGCATCCGGAGCATGATGAATTATAGCCGATAACATAATATATGCTTCCCAATACTATAGCATTATACATTTCTGTACATGACAAAATGAAAGCGCAAGTTAATATCACAGTCATCATAAATGTCCAAGGGTTGTCATTTTAAACGAAGAATGCGTTGCAGACGCAAAACAGCCAGCCGCATCTCGTTCGTCCAATGATTTGTTCCAAATGACATCTTCAATTCTCCAAGTTGTGCGTACAACAACCTGATGGTAAAGCGAACATCAAATATGTTTAGCATAAGAGAATTATAACCTCAAATTATGGACAACGTTTTATTCTTTTATATTTCCGAAGCCAGAATTTCAAGGATGCTACGTCATCGAAGTCCGTCGAAGGACTGTTCCAATGTAAAAAATCCTCAGAATTTCAACCAAGGACTGAGTCCTTCATTCTGAGAATTTTCCATAGAGAGTAAAGGATGCATATGTGTATCCTTCGCGCTCCGAAATCACCCACAATTGTGCGCAAAGCGGAGGTTAGTGGAGTCGGAGCGATTACGAGGCACTATGCTTTCAAATATAAGTATCTTTAGTGTTTAACGTTACTGTACATTTGTTAAAACGGTAGTACATATAAGTAAAGATTAACGTTTAAATGCCTCTACAAATTGCTACTGTCTACTGTTGAATTGTAGCGCCTAAATGTCAGCGCCTAAGGCTGACATTTTCACTGATGCAATGACATGCACTTGCTGCTAGCCTGTTCCATTTACATGTTCTCCGAATGCTAAGGACCCTCAACTAGCTTCTGAAGGACCTTAATAAATGATATTGTATTCGTTTGAGTTCAAATTAGTTTCTTTAATGAATTTTAATGCCTGAATATATGGACAGATTTAGGCTACATTTGTAATGTAAAGTCTACAATTGTATTCAATACTTGTATTCAAAAATGTATAAAGAAATGTATTAAAATGTTTAAAAAAACAATTAAACGAGATTGAAATCATATATAGTAGCCTCTGGTTTATTGTATTACACAGACAATATTTATTTTACATTTGTAATATATAAAAAGTGTTTGTTACTAATTTTATCAAAGGCAATGAGAGAGGAAATAACCCAGCACATGAGTAAGACTTAACCCAGCAAGAGGGTTAATTTCACCCACTGGTTGGGTCAAACGAATGACCCAGAAATATGGGTTAAATGGTAAAACCCAGCACTTGAGTCAAACAAACCCAGCGCGTGTTCTGTCCAATAGTGACCCAGCGGTGGGGTAAAGGTTGGGTTATTTTTAACCCAGCAGTTTTTAAAGTGTGCTATTACAACAGATTCATACATCAGATTATGTCTACTTCTAAAAACATTATCAGTTATCAATTTGTGGGATAATATCATATCGGATAGTAAATAATATCACATCGGATAGTAGGCTGTAGTACTAAATGATATAGTAATGTTATTTCTCAACATTTGTGTTCATTTGCTGCTGGGTCATTTTAGGGCCAGTGTGAACTCCGTCCGCATTCGAGATGCTGTTTTGTGCACAGCAACTTCCTCATTTGCCCCCGCCGAAAGTTGTACAGACGACCTGAAAATTACATTTTGGGGAGTGGGCATTTCTGTGTTTAAAATAATCTGGCATAACCTAAATATAGCCTATAAAAAATGTGAGGAAAACAAACCAAATAAAAAAATTGGAGAACCACTGCTTTATGGCACGTTTTGGATTTGTAGTCAGCGCAGAAAACAGCGCACGATTCTTGAATGGTTTGAAAGTTAAATTGAAATGCTTACAATGGAATGGATGAGGAATCAACATTTTTATTTTCAAAACAAGTAATCTGAAACCTGACATCAAGTAAGGTGAGGAACAATGAATTTCACCCACATGGAAAAATACTCTTTATTTGAATGAGTGAACGTCGCTCTTAAAAGGTAATTAAAGGCACCGGGGTTGCGGTGCCACCGGCTTGAAGGCACCTGGGTTGCGGCACGGCCATCAGAGCCGGGCTGAAGCTGGTACCCAGGCGTGGCAGGGGGGCTCTCTAGCGCCCCCTGGAACGGGATTCGAACACTTATATATATACACTTCATATATCAAACACGCTTGCATGTAATAATATGAAACGCGGTACACTTATAGATCTCATCGGGCCGAACAACTTTCGTGCTCAAAGTTTTACGTCAGCCCAACAGGAAGCCGGTTATTATGAGTCGTTTATGGGTCGTTGTAAACGCCTCCGCTGGAATTTAAAGTACTTCTCCTAGGGAATTCATCCAAAACTCATATTTTGTTATCTTGACTGATATCTGGAGAATTTTCTCTCCTCTGTCTGTGTAGGGCGGCACGGGGATTTTTCTATTACTTTTAATGTATTTCAAAGTTTCATGGGTTTCGGGGCTCTTAACTTGTATTGCGGTCAGGCTAAATCTAAATACCAATAGCTAAATAACACTGAGTATTTTAACTAACTGGTTAGATTTCTCAGAATAATACTGTTGAAGGCTCTTTACCGGATATAGCCACTAGATGTCCTCCTTAGCTTACCTTAGAGTGCAAAAATATACAGTGCACGACAGATTTAATGACCGTGGTTCGATTCATCAAACTGTGGACTTCTCTAATACACAATTATAATAAATTGTGTTTATAGATGGGCCCTATACAAAGCTGGCTCTGGTTCGGAACTGGTGCTGGTTTACAGTTGGTTCAACTTGTAAACCTTCTCAGAACCTGTTTGTTTTTCCACACACTAGAGAGTAGTGATGTACGGATCGATACTAAAGTATCGATATTTAC
>JACXGM010028610.1:0-13985 GCA_016801145.1 Umbra pygmaea | reverse complement strand
CAGACATCTAATCCCGGCAACACAACTATATACTTAATATGGAAAGTGGTGGTTTCAAGTGTAATGAAAGTCACCAAACACCGGTCGTGGAAAACTTCAACGCAAAGTTTTTGAAGGAAGGCACAGATGGGGATTGAACCCATGATCTTCGGTTTACGAGACCGACGCCTTACCACTTGTCCACTATGCCTACATATCACGTGAGTTTACCCTGCATTCTACAAGGTTGGACATTTGTAAAATGAACAAAATTGTGAAAAGTAGAAAGTCCCTTGCAGAAGCAGAGCAATGTGCCCAAGACGTCATACATGAAAAACTAGGGCTCTTCCTTTGAGAGTACATGCCCTCTGGGCAAATTACTTCTCCTGCTTTGAATACACAAGTTTGGTTCAAGTACTCCATTTAGGCAAAACATCATAGAAATTTTGAAATTTTTCTAAAAGAAAGGCATTAGTGAAGTCACAATTATCAGTGTTGCTCTTGGCCACAACAATGCACCCACATTTCCATTTGACATGATATTGTGGATTGTACACATTAAAAGTGGGGTTTTGCATTCAAAGAATTTCCAAGTAAAGGCTGGTGATTGAACCCAGGACCTCATACACAGGAAGCACACACTCTACCACTACACTCAGGGGCGCTGTAAAGGGGGGGTAAAGGATGACGATTCTCGGGGCCCATGACTAAGAAGGGGCCCAGAGAAGCCCTGTCGCAGCTGTGTTGGGGGCCCTGTCAAGATTATTTTCACGGGGCCCAAAATCCTTAGCAGCGCCCCTGACTACACTACATTCCAGAATGCCAGAGCAACGCAAACACTCAATGCAACACAATACACTTTTCCATGTGGCCAAACACGGGTAAGGTATTAACTGTTCTTTAACAAGATGGAACAATTGATTCATAAGAGACGCATGTATCCATGAGCAAGGAATCTAATGAGGCCGATGAATGACTAGAGGTGTATATGTGACGCACACAAAATGTATGGTCACAATTTTGTATTTTCTTTTATTAATAGGGATGTATTTTATTTGGCTAACACTAGTTAAGTCCTCCAGTGTGTAGGTTGAATACCATGGCTGCCAGAAGTTGCCACTAGGGGGAAACCAAGGTGTTTGGGGATACCTAATGTGATCACATCTAAAGGGGTGTCGATGTCTCCCTCATTTTGAGCTGAGCTGTCGAACAACCAACACCTGTGTCCGGTGGTACATCTTATTATCCTGTTTCTACCGGTTGGTAAATGGATGTAAAAGTACAAAACCATACAAAATAATGTAAGCAGGTGTGAGACCATTTATTTAATTGATGGTTAGCGTGGCAAATTATAAGGTTAGGGGTGGTATGACAGTATGCTGTATTAGATAATTAATGCGCTGCTAGCCATGCCACTCGAGGGAAAATGTATGCATATAGTGTTACCGTGACTTTGATAAAGTTTGATGTATATTTTGTCAATTCTGACACTTTTACATTTATATTATGTTAGGCTCTGTGATTTTAACACCTGTGTCCGGTGGTACATCTTATCGTCCTGTTTCTACAGTTGAAATCTATCGACTTGGCCCCATATTCTGGGACCTGTTACAGATATTTGGGGGCTCGAGCCGGAATTGGCGCCACCTGCTTGTGGAAGCTGATCCAGTGAACCTGATACCCGGGACCGTGTCTGACTATCATGAGGGATAGAGGAAGAGGTGACCATGTCAAACAGCGAGAGGAAGAGCCTGGTGAGAAACATCAGGAAGGCCCTGCTCACCATGTCGGATGAGGAACTCTTCAAGATCGCTAACACAGTTGGTCCGGTACCTGATAAAGATTGAGCAGAATTGGGGGTGGAAGATGATGAGGGGTGTCTTGAATATATAAATTATTTTATGATGAGCAAACCCTTGCTTGAGTCAGAGGACATGGGTATGGTTGAACTGTTAGCTCTAAAGGATTGTGTTGATGAAATCTCAAAGATACATAGTCAAACAGATATTGGTACAGATGTTAACACTGACTCACAGGAAACACAACCCTCAGCCACCACTATAACCAATTCAGTCACAAAGACACTTAATTCTGACTATCAGCACATGCTCACTACTTATGAGGAGTTAGGTAGAAAACTGCTCCTTTGCAAAGAGACACTCCCAAGTCACACCTCACTCCCTTCACAGACACATTTTGTTGATCAGTCTTGCAACCCACTACACAAGAGAAACCCAACTTCATATGAGAAAGTAGTCTCACTACGAGATCTACCTTACCTGAATTGCAGAGAGTTCAAATTACATGGGGGCCAAATTGGAGACCATTCATCAGACATAACCTACAACAATGTGTATAGACAGATAGATGAGGGGGTGAGGGAGGATTTTAGTGACACTGAACTAGTGAGAGGAGTGTTGCGCATAATAAAACCAGGCAACTTTAAGGATATGTTAATGAATAAGGATGACATGACTGTAGCTGAACTAAAAGGGTACCTCCTGTCACATCTAGGGGAAAAGAATAGCACAGAATTATTCCAAGAGCTAATGTGTGCTAAACAAAATGAGCAAGAGACACCACAACAGTTTCTCTATAGAGTTATTGGGCTTAAGCAGAAAATCCTTTTCACAGTGAGACAATGTGAGACAGACATGAGATATAGTGCGGAGGCAGTCCAAAGCGTGTTCCTACACACAGTGTATCAGGGTTTAGGCCTTAAGCATAACAACATGCGTAGAGAGCTGAAGCCCCTAGTCTCAGACAACACAGTGACAGATGAGGCCATACTAAGACATGTCAAGAAAATGACCAGTGACGAAAGTGAGAGGCAGCGTAGGTTAGGGATAGCAACACGCACCAAGCAGACTCATGCTCACGGCATCCAACTAGAAGAACAAGGCCCAGACTCCAATGTCAGAACAGAGGTTGCTGTGAAGAAGAACCAGAGCAAGACTGTGCAACAGCTCAGTGAACAAGTTGAAGCTCTAACAAATATGATAATGTCTCTGAAACAAACCCAACAATCAGACCTGATGTGCCAGTGCACTATGAAAAACCCTTCTGTCCCAAGGAAAGAGAGACCCTATGGATGTTCAAAATGTATGGAGCAGATCTTACCAAATTGTAACCACTGCTTCTTCTGCTGTGAGGAAGGACACAGGGCCGTCGGCTGTCTGAAGAGACTGAAGCACTCGGGAAACGAGAGCCGGTCACTGAGGCGGGACATCCAGTGATCGGAGTACAGCCACAGTCCCAACTAGCTAGCCCTTCAAAGTCACAAATCAAGTGAAGGCTTCTCTTCACAATTTGACGCCCACTACAGCTACAGGAAAATGTGAGTCAGTGAGCCTCCCCACCTTAGGTTCAACCGATGACATACCCATGGGGCAAGACAGAGTGGCCCAGTTAATAGGTAGCAAATGTTTGCTAGAATGCTACATAGATGGCTTAGCAGCAAAAGTCTTGCTGGACACGGGGGCTCAAGTTAGTATCATGGATCATGCCTGGAAAGAAAGGTACCTCCCACATCAAGATATTAGCTGCTCGGGACCAGGGAAAGTATTGATCTCTATGCAGTGAATGGAGAAACAGTTGCATTTGATGGATGGATCGACGCAACAGTGAACCTACCTGGGAATGATAACCCCAACTTATCTGTCAAAGTCCCGTTCCTAGGGAGTCAGGGGGCACTAGAGAGACCACTGCTTGGATTCAATGTGATCGAGGAACTAGCTAAAGGGCAAAGAGGGGGGCTGTTGTTGACCCTAGTTAGCCTGCTCAGTAAAGCCCTGGGAATCGAAAATGAGACAGCCAAAACAGTGGTGAGCTTTGTGCAGACAAGAGTAACAGAACCGGTACATGCCCGTCTGAGGGTGGGGAGGCAGGGCTTCATTATTCGCCCTGGTCATGTAGCTCAGGTTAAGTGTCGTGTTCCTGATCATCAAAATATGCTGACTCGCTTGTCTTATTCGAACCAGAAGAAAACTGCAGCATGTTAGACCAACTAGATGTGGGGGAGGGCTTGGTAGAAATCAAGAGGCAAAGACATGCATCTATAGATAATGCATACGTGGTAATCCCTGTTGGGAACCACACCAAACATGACATTACCCTGGCCCCAAGAGTAGCCCTTGGCAGCATTCAGCCAATAGCTAGAATAGTTGAGACAGACTCACCAGCTAAGCAGAGGTACAGTGGGGGGGGGGGTTAACATGATCACAGGCTCAACCATTAACTGTATGCCTTTGACAGAGCTGTGGCAACCACTTGTAGACCTCAGTCACCTTGAAGAAAAACCACAAGAGTTAGTGAGGAAGATGCTTTATGAGGAATCTGCAGCCTTCGCAAGAGATGACAAGGATATTGGGTGTATCACCAGCTTACAGATGTCAGTGAACTTGAAGGATAACATTCCCGTGCAGAGAGTGTATGTCTCAGTACCAAAGCCCTTGTACAAGGAAGTCAAAGAATATCTTGAAGATTTACTGGTAAAAGGCTGGATTGTAAAATCTATGTCACCCTATTCTGCACCAGTGGTATGTGTGAGGAAGAGGGACGGGACACTCAGGTTGTGTATAGATTACAGGCAACTTAACCAGAAGACTGTTCCTGACAGGCACCCGCTGCCTCGGATCCAAGACCTGACAGATACCTTGGGAGGGTACAGCTGGTTTTCAATCTTAGACCAAGGGAAAGCTTACCACCAGGTTCATGGCTGAAGGTTCCCGACACCTTACGGCATTTATCACACCATGGGGCCTGTACGAATGGGTTAGGATCCCATTTGGCCTTTCTAATGCACCTGCAGCCTTCCAGCGGAGCATGGAGGAGATGTTGGGAACACTCTGTGATGAATGTTGCATACCTTACCTCGATGACGTGTTGTGTTATGCCCAGTCCTTCGAAGAGCATGTCGAGGGACTCCAGAAAGTCCTAAGGGCACTCCAACGCCATGGAGTTAAACTCAGACCAGCCAAATGTGAGCTGTTTAAGCGCGAGGTCAGGTATGTAGAACGCCTCGTTTCCGCAGACGGTGCGAGAATAGACCCCAAGGATCTAGATGCTGTCTTGATTCTAAAAGAGAAGACACCCCAGACTGTGGGAGAAGTGAGGAAACTACTAGGTTTCCTGAGCTATTACCGGACTTACATTCAGGACTTCTCAAGGATAGCTAAGCCACTTTACGAGCTACTCCAAGTCAAGCCAACACAAAACGTACTCCCAGTGGAACCAGCAAAGAAAAAAGGGAAAGGGCCCCAAATGTCCTCTCGGGCGCCTGTGGAATGGTTGAAAGAGCATCAGATAACGTTAGAGAGACTGATCAACATGCTAGCGAGCCCACCTGTGCTAGCGTATCCAGACTTCAACTCACCATTCACCCTTCATACCGACGGCTCAGAGAAGGGCCTGGGGGCTATGTTATACCAACGTCAGGACGGAAGGTTGAGGGTTATTGGATACGGCTCAAGGACCCTCTCACCAGCAGAGAGAAACTACAATCTTCATTCAGGGAAACTCGAGTTCCTTGCTTTAAAATGGGCAGTGTGTGAAAAGTTTAGAGACTCTCTCTTTCTCTCTCTATCTCTTTTACGCACCACACTTTACCATTTATACAGACAACAACCCGCTGACTTATGTCATGGGCACGGCAAAGCTCAAAGCTGTGGGCCACCGCTGGGTGGGAGAACTGTCAGACTTTCGGTTTGACATAAAGTATAGACCCGGCAAGACCAACGTTGATGCTGGCACATTGTCCCGGCTGCCCCTGTCATAAGCGCTACCTGGGGAGGGAGTCAAGCTGCTCAGAAGAAGGACGTCGCTTGGGTTGCAGCTTTGAACAGGGCCACACAGGAGGCTGGTCCACAACCCAGTGAACCTCTACCAAAGATAAGTCATGATGAGCTAGTCAAGGCTCAAAGAGAAGACCGGGCAATTGGAGAAGTGGTTTGTCTGAAAAAAAAACCACCAACGGATTGATAATGACGTGCGAAAGACTGTAGATGGATTGACAAGGAAAATACTCAATGAATGGAGTAAACTCCACTTGGAGGATGGACTGTTGTACAGAAGGACCTGTGAGAGGAAACAACTATTTCTCCCTGCTAAATATAAACAGACTGTCATGAAACATCTCCATGATGACATGGGCCATGTTGGAACAGAAAAAGTGCTCAACCTTGTGAGGGAGCGATTCTATTGGCCGTTCATGAAAGGAGAGGTAAAGGAATATGTGACAAGAAGATGTCCGTGTATAAAACAAAAGAAACCTGTCACTCAGATTCGGGCTCCTATGGGAAGCATTACATCCAACTCTCTCTCCAGAGCTTGTATGTATTCACTACCTGCACTTGGAGACGAGTCGAGGGGGCTATGAATATATCCTGGTAGTAATAGACCATTTTACCAGGTTCGCCCAAGCCTACCCTACCAAGAATAAGTCAGGTCAGACAGCGGTTCATTGTATCTTCAGTGATTTTATTCCAAGATTTGGCTACCAATCAAAGCTACACCATGATCAGGGCCGTGAGTTTGAGAATGAGCTCTTCAGAACGCTTTAGAAGCAGTCAGGAGTTGGCCATTCTAGAACCTCACCGTATCACCCTCAATGCAATCCAGCTGAGAGATTCAACCGTACGTTGCTACAGATGTTGAGGACATTGGAGGAGAAGCAGAAGGAAAGATGGAAAGACTATCTCGCACAGACTGTACATGCATACAATTGCACCAAACATGAGTCTACGGGATTCTCTCCATTCTACCTAATGTATGGTCGCCAACCCTGTCTCCCGGTTGACCTGCTTTTTAGTTTGACAAAGGAAGAGCTAGATTCACCAAGAGGCTATGCCGAGAAATGGGCTAAGAGGATGAGTGAAGCATACGAAATCGCTTGTGGGAATAGCAAAGAGTCGAGTTCTCGACACAAGACTTATTATGACAGACGGGCCAGGGGTGTGACCCTCAAGCCAGGAGACAGAGTCTTAGTCCGGAACTTAAGTGAACGAGGGGGTCCTGGTAAACTAAGACCATACTGGGAAAAGAACATCTATATTGTGAGGGAACAAGTCAGAGACCACCCAGTCTATAAAGTGAGCCCAAAAAACTTGGTAGGAAGGATGAGAACTCTTCACAGAAACTTGTTATTGCAAGTGAATGACCTACCAGTTGATTTACCAGTACATCCAGTAACGACTGTGCCCACAGTGCAGGCTGGGACAAGAAGGGGGAGACATCAAGTTGTTGATGAAAGGGAGTTAACAAAATGCAGTGACACAACCGATTCTGAGGACGAGGAAAGGACAGGCTACTGGCTAAGGATACATGTGCCTAGGGAGGAAAGGATACAGTCGACCCAACCTGATGGAAGACCTACCTGTGTGCCTAGGGAGGAAAGGATACAGTCGACCCAACCTGATGGAAGACCTACCTATGTGCAGCAGAGGGATCCGACTCACGTGGAATCATCTCACAGCACAGCACCTGCCTATAGACCTGTACAAGAGGAAAGGAGGACACAACCAGATGAAGACAGACAACAAACTGTGAATGAATGCTTACCTGAAATTGATCATCCTGGGCGGGGGGGTAGGTGAGAATGTAGAGAACCTTGAAACAACTGAAGATAGACAGATGGACCAGAATCACATTCAGGAGGAGGTTAGGAGGTCCACAAGGGACAGGAGGCCTAGACACATGTTTACCTATGAGACAGGAAGAGAGATGCCTTATCACACCACACCTTACTTCAGCACACCATACCATATCCTATACACATACCATTCCCATATTCAATCTGTGTTTACTTGACGCAAATTATGATAAAGTAATGTGTATATATGTATATAGTCATAACTGTTGATGTCAGGAGCCATTTTCTTTTTGTTGGGGAGTGTGTGACGCACAGAAAATGTATGGTCACAATTTTGTATTTTCTTTTATTAAAAGGGATGTATTTTATTTGGCTAACACTAGTTAAGTCCTCCAGTGTGTAGGTTGAATACCATGGCTGCCAGAAGTTGCCACTAGGGGGAAACCAAGGTGTTTGGGGATACCTAATGTGATCACATCTAAAGGGGTGTCGATGTCTCCCTCATTTTGAGCTGAGCTGTCGAACAACCAACACCTGTGTCCGGTGGTACATCGTATTGTCCTGTTTCTACAGGTTGGTAAATGGATGTAAAAGTACAAAACCATACAAAATAATGTAAGCAGGTGTGAGACCATTTATTTAATTGATGGTTAGCGTGGCAAATTATAAGGTTAGGGGTGGTATGACAGTATGCTGTATTAGATAATTAATGCGCTGCTAGCCATGCCACTCGAGAGAAAATGTATGCATATAGTGTTACCATGACTTTGATAAAGTTTGATGTATGTTTTGTAAATTCTGACACTTTTTAATTTATATTATGTTAGGCTCTGTGATTTCATGTCGATGTTGTGTTAAAATGTGGTTAATTAGAAACTTTTGATGTTCGTTTGCTCCGTTGCCTCGTGGCACTGGCAGTAAGTTGGGAGGGAAAGATGGCCGCTCATTGTGTGAGAACAGACATGTTAGTGTAGTCGAGTGAGGGTTAGCGATATGAAACACTGGCTAGGATTTATATCCAGAAAATGAAGAATGTGACTAACTAATGGTAAAATGAGATTTTGGGGAAGGGCAATAATTGGACAAATGTAAATGTTAATATCAATGCCTAAATTGCTATGTACCTGATGTATGTTTGCACCATTGATTCTGACCTGAAAAAAGAGACTGAAGTATGGAACAAAATTCCAAAGAGATATTTAAAGAAAATGATTTAATACATTTTGAGATGAGCTGTCGAACAACCAACACCTGTGTCCGGTGGTACATCTTATTGTCCTGTTTCTACAGTTAAATTCTAATGACTTGGCCCCATATTCTGGGACCTGTTACATATATAACTCCCAAGTGGATTAGTAGATAGGGTTCTGCACTTTCCTGCCCCGGTATGTCAGCCATAGACTGGGATAAAACCACGCTTACGAGCAGATGGGTGTTGAAGGCCTGACCGGAAGCAGACATCGAATCCCGGCAGCACAAGTACATCCTTAATATGGAAAGTGGTGCTTTCAAGTGTAATGAAAGTTACCAAACACCGGTGTTGGAAAACAACAATGCAAACTTTTTGAAAGAAGGCACAGATGGGGATTGAACCCATAATCTTCGGTTTACGAGAACCCGTGATCTTCCTTACCACTTGGCCACTATAACTACGTATCATGTGAGTTTACCCTGCATTCTACAAGGTTGGAAACTTGTAAAATGAACAAAGTTGTGAAAAGGAGAAAGTCCCTTGCAGAAGCAGAGCAATGTGCCCTCTGGGCAAATTAATTCTCCTGCTTTGAATACACAAGTTTGCTTCAAGTACTCCATTTAGGCAAAACATCATAGAAATTTTGTAATTTTTCTTAGAAAGAGGCATTAGTGAAGTCACAATTATCACTGTTGCTCTTGGCCACAACAATGCACCCACATTTCCTTTTGACATGATATTGTGGATTGTACTAGGGGTGTCACGATACCAAAAATTCAGTAGTCGGTGCCAATACCAGTAAAATTACACGATTCTCGATGCCGATTTCGATACCACGGTAAAAAAGTATTTTCTAAGATTCCAACTACTTGAACTTGAAACATTTATTAAAACACTTGAAAAATATGATAACAAGCTATAAAAACATGTGCAATATAGCATAGAACAATATAATAAAGTCCAATTAATGCTCACAGTGCAACAATTACTTCCCAGACACATTACAGACAGCTTTTCAATAGGTATTGCGCAAAAACAACAAAAGTGGAAAACAAAACGGTGGATATAGCTGTGCAGCCATTCAGCTATCAAGATAAACATGTTTTTTTTTCACAACATGCGCACTATCTCTCTGCTAGTTCAAGGTTTTTGTAGAGCAAAAGTAGCATGTCAACATGGTCTTGGGTAAGTCGCAAATGACTTGTGATCTATGCGATATCCACATTTACCACCAGCATCCTTAATGTAGCTAGCATTACACAGGATTCTGTGCATTTATTATATATTTAAGCAATACAGATTGCAAATTGAAATGTTCTTATTAAAACATTATAAGTTAGTAAATATGTCACACTATTCTAATATAGTTTATTGGCATATTTTCGAAATGTGAAATGTTTCCTTATTTGTTAAGCGATGTTTATCGCGTTGAATCAAGCGCTATTACTTTGAAGGCGAAACTACGAAAGGCTAGGAATCCACTAAAGAAGCTGGCTCCCTAAAGAATCTAGCTTCACATTGGAGTGAATTATTGTGTAATGTGTTGTGCATTGGTCCCAAACGGCTGTATTCTATTGAATAATGAAAGCTTTGAATCATATGTTCTTATCAGTTTACAATATGTTCCCCATCGGGGAACTATATATATTAAATTGATTTTTCAAACAGGGATTCGAAAAACGGGGCTTGCTCCGTCTGCTCCACGCATCAACTCGCATTTACACACATTTAAATTGCAGTACCTCCGGGAACGGTGCACCCACAAGTGTAAAAATGAGAAAAGTATATTATCCTCCGCCGAACGAAGCAGACTACCTAGCTAGCAACTGGAGGTGAAGCCCTTTTCGTTTGCTTTTGATTTTTCCTGCTATTTTCAGTTATCCTCCCCTGACAAAGCTAGCTAGCTACAGTATTGCGAACACTGGCATCGTTGCTAACGGTGCCTAGGGTACTTACAAAAAAAATGGGCATCGTCTGTGTTTTGTCATTTTAGAACTGGAAGGTTTCGGTAGTATCGGTTCTCGTGACATCCCTAGATTGTATACATTAAAAGTGTTGTTTTGCATTCAAAGACGTTCCAAGGAGAGGCTGGAGATTGAACCCGGGATCTCACACAGTCTACCACTACACTACATTCCAGAATGCCAGAGGAACGCAAACACTCTATACAACACAATACACTTTTCCATGTGGCCAAACACGGCTAAGGTATTAACTGTTCTTTAACAAGATGGAAAAATGGATTCATCAGAGACGCATGTATCCATGAGCAAGGAATCTAATGAGGCCATTGAATGACTGGAGGTGTATATAACTCCCGAGTGGATTAATGGATAGGGTTCTGCACTTTCCTGCCCTGGTAGGTCAGCCATAGACTGGGATGAAACCAAGCTTACGAGCAGATGGGTGTTGAAGACCATAAACAGACATCTAATACCGGCAGCACAAGTACATCCTTAATATGGAAAGTGGTGTTTTCAAGTGTAATGAAAGTTACCAAACACCGGTCATGGAAAACAACAACGCAAACTTTTTATACGAAGGCACAGACGGGGATTGAACCCATGATCTTCGGTTTACGAGACCGACGCCTTACCACTTGGCCACTACGCCTACATATCATGTGAGTTTACCCTGCATTCTACAAGGATGGACATTTGTAAACTGAACAAAGTTGTGAAAAGGAGAAGGTCACTTGCAGAAGCAGAGCAACGTGCCCAAGACGTCATACATGAAAAACAAGGGCTCTTCCTTTGAGAGTACATGCCCTCTGGGCAAATTACTTCTCCTGCTTTGAATACACAAGTTTGCTTCAAGTACTCCATTTAATCAAAACATCATAGAAATGTTGTAATTTTTCTTAAAAAAAGGCAGTAGTGAAGTCACAATTATCAGAGTTGCTCTTGGCCACAACAATGCACCCACATTTCCATTTGACATGATATTGTGGATTGTACACATTAAAAGTATTGTTTTGCACTCAAAGAATATCCAAGAAGAGGCTGGAGATTGGTTCCAGGACCTCATACACAGGAAGCACACGCTCTACCACTGCGCTACATTCCAGAATGCCAGAGGAGCACAACACTCTATACAACACAATACACTTTTCCATGTGGCCAAACACGGCTAAGGTATTAACTGTTCTTTAACTAGATGGAAAAATTGATTCATAAGAGACGCATTTATCCTTGAGCAAGGAATCTATTGAGGCCATTAAATGACTAGAGGTGTATATAACTCCCAAGTGGAGTAATAGATAGGGTTCTGCACTTTCCTGCCCTGGTAGGTCAGCCATAGACTGGGATGAAACCAAGCTTACGAGCAGATGGGTGTTGAAGGCCTGACCATAAACAGACATCTAATCCCGGCAGCACAAGTACATCCTTAATATGGAAAGTGGTGTTTTCAAGTGTTATGAAAGTTACCAAACACCGGTCATGGGAAAACAACAACAAAAACTTTTTGTACGAAGGCACAGATGGGGATTGAACCCATGATCTTCGGTTTACGAGACCGACGCCTTACCACTTGGCCACTATGCCTACATATCATATGAATTTACCCTGCATTCTACAAGATTGGAAATTTGTAAAATGAACAAAGTTGTGAAAAGGAGAAAGTCACTTGCAGAAGCAGAGCAATTTGCCCCAGACGTCATACATGAAAACAAGGGCTCTTCATTTGAGAGTACATGCCCTCTAGAAACATTACTTCTCCTGCTTTGAATACACACGTTTGCTTTAGGTAGTCCATTTAAGCAAAACATCATAGAAATTTTGTATTTTTTCGTAGAAAAAGGAATTAGTGAAGTCACAATTATCAGTGTTGCTCTTGGCCACAACAATGCACCCACATTTCCATTTGACATGATATTGTGGATTGTACACATTAAAAGTATTGTTTTGCATTCAAAGAATATCCAAGGAGAGGCTGGAGATTGAACCAAGGACGTCATACACAGGAAGCACACGCTTTACCACTGCGCCACATTCCAGAATGCCGAAGAAGCACAACACTCTCTACAACACAATACACTTTTCCATGTGGCCAAACACTGCTAAGGTGTTAACTGTTCTTTGACAAGATGGAATAAATGATTCATAAGAGATGCATGTATCCATGCGCACGGAATCTGGTGAGGCCATTGAATGACTAGAGGTGTATATAACTCCCAAGTGGATTAATAGATACGGTTCTGCACTTTCCTGCCCCCGTAGGTCAGCCATAGACTGGGATGAAACCAAGCTTACGAGCAGAAGGGTGGTGAAGGCCTGACCATAAACAGACATCTAATCCCGGCAGCACAAGTACATCCTTAATATGGAAAGTGGTGTTTTCAAGTGTAATGAAAGTTAACAAACACCGGTCATGAAAAACAAGAACAAATTAGCCTTGTAGTGGAAGTTTTAAAGGTTTACAGGACAGATATGCAGATATTAAGAGCTGGCGCCTGGCTGGGTATCCCACACCTATTGCTTCCTTAGAGACGCAAATACAGAGGATGCAGGGAGGTGTGAAGCATCACCCCTCCTCCTGGACCACACAGCCTGAATGTAAAGACCAACTGAACACCTAATGTAAAACACCAGCCAATGGACCAAATAGTATGATATTTGATGTTTTCCTGACTGTCCCATAAAGAGAAACGTTGGTATACACGTACCACTGTGTTGCACATGTCATGTTCCTCTTTACAGATAACTTATAGTTGGCTGGCCAAAATATGGAGGAAAGTTCCACAGAGTCAAACGTATGTTCCCCCCCCCCCGGGGTGGGACATTCCAATCTCATGTAAATGTCTACAAGTCTGTGAATAATGTAATCAATGTAAATTTGTCAATAGTGGTCCTTTGTTTCCACTTTAGATGGCCAGTGAAATTTGATTCCCATTGGGGTTGAGCAGGAAGGGGGAGCACTTTTTCGGGAAGGAATATAAAGTATATGTTCAACTATGTTCGAGGAGTCTATCTTAACCGGGACTCCTGGCATACGTTTTCGTTGCCATAGCCTTGTGTGATTAGATATAGGACAATTGTAGTTTTTGGTAGGTTTTAGGATTTTAGGACGACATGTATTAATATTCTTGGTATTGTAACTTGTGATTTCATTGTCCAGTTAAAGAGTTGTATTTTCTGCCTTTAATTGGAATTAAATATTATTGCTTTGAACCGAGCCTTGTTTGCGACATTCCAAGTTTATTCCTTATATCTCCGGTGGAGCTAT
>JACXGM010028609.1:0-13986 GCA_016801145.1 Umbra pygmaea | reverse complement strand
AGCAATATAGAAGAGGCAATTGCGTTTTCTTTTTTGAATTGGTAGAATTGGCTGGTAATATTAGGGCATCCACCAGCCACAGTGGCTAAGTTAATTTCCCAGACTTGTTACGATTTGAACTGCAACTGCTTGATATGGCAACCTTAAAGCGGTAGCTAAAACTTTTATTTCACATCTTGTGTCTCGGTCACAGAAGTAAAAACAGATGTAGCAGTAAACCATGTTATTTCTAACTGGGAATATCAATTATACTTGAGAATGTTGTCAAACATGTTGTCTAAATAATTTGAGTGACTGTAGTAGTACTTGTTGCCAGTGACCAAAATTTTTGTTTGAGGCCCTGTTGTAAATGTGATGGCACTTCACGTTGAATTGCTGCTTTTAAGAGCAAATGAGTTCTGTATTTTTCTAGATGGCACTTGATGCCCTGGCCAATGACCTTGGTGCCATTTCAAAAATCCCTCCCTGAAAGGGAAAAGTTCAAATATACTTTTTTAGCTTACATTCACTGCTTTCAAAATGACACTGGGGAAAAATGTATAGGCCTATTGCTTGTTTCCCAAAAATACAGACATTCATGTTAAAAAAAATATGTCCGCTTCGGACAAGTAGGTTTTGCTGTTGGACAAGTAAAAAATTGATTTACTTGTCCGAAGGACAAGTGGCCAATAAAGTTAATGTCAAGCCCTGTGTACCAAGCATGATGGTTTATAGCATGTAGGTTTCTAGAGATATGACACATTGAAGGGTCAATCGACTTTGAAGTGTATGTCATTCATTTTAAAAGCGCCTCGCAGGCCAGATCAAAGGCGTCATATCATCGCGTAGCCATAAGAAAGCAGACTTTATAATAAGCCGGAACAGTGGATGTCTAGCTGCGCCTAATTTTGCCTTTAAAGTAAGACATTTAAAGTTTTGTAAATAGAAAAATAATTAAACATTACATATTTGAAATGACAAATTAAAAAAAAAATATTACAATGTTGTTAAATATGGTAAATAATTATTTAACAACGTTCTAATATCGTTTGGTTATTATTTTCAAAAAGGGTAATGATTCCAATGGTTATTGTTTTTATTTTCACAACTGGAGGGCTGCTATTTGTAGGAAGGACAGAAAAACTACATATTGTGGATTAAGGCTATTGTGGCTGGTATAATTAATATTTAATAAGTGCTTTGAATGTCTAAATATAAGCATGACTGAACCTGATGGCACATGTTAACAGTATTTAGCATTTTTTACAGCCTTGCCATAAACCGAGCTGTTCAATACAAAACAAATTTGCTTGTGAGGAGGAGGATTGGCTGTGCATGTAGATAGGGATAGTTACCTAAAATTAACAAATAGACAATTAAGTTGTTAATTGCAATTATGTGTGACAAATAATCGTCAGCAAAATGTCATGATCTTGACAGCCCTAGTCATATGATAGATTGACATTTTTTATTAGCAATGTTAGTTTTTTTATGTAAAATGGTCCAGCATGTAAATCAATTATTGTCTGTGTTTGCTTTCACGAAGAGTAGGGCTGCAACTAACGATTATTTGGATAATCTATTAATCTGTGGATTATTTCTTTGATTAATCGATGAATCAGATAAAAAGACTTAACAAATATTTCCATAACTTTACTTAAAAACATTAATTTTATTCCAAATTGACAATTTTAACACAAGAGACCTAAATGTGTGCTATAAAACATGTGCAAAAGATGTGCTCATTTCTTTAGTAAGGTGCAAAATATGGTATTTTTTACCTTGCTTAGACGGACCTGAGATGTTAAAATAATTGCGTCTACAAAACAATTATAGAAACAGCTTTTATAGAACGTAGTTGTAAATAACCTTAGTCCTAAAAAAAGAGAGGCCTGTTGAATAGTAATGTTGTTGCTTTATGTATTTCACCTGTTTAAGCTTATTTTGACTTATTTACAATTTGAATTCAGTATGACTTTTATTTTGAAACAGACTTTGGAGTTTCCACTGTGCGCAACAGGTTAGCATATGTTGTAATACTGTAATAGTAAGATCTGGTTTGTGTTTTAAATTAGTTTTGCACTATAACTCTTTCTGTTTGTTCACTTAAGCACTAACGGGTAGTGTTAAATGAGCTTGCTAGATTAACGTTCGCTCTACCGCGTCTGTTCTACTACAAATATTAATTAGCCAGCTAGTTAAATACACTTGTCGTGCAATGTTGAAGGGGATTTGATTTAATAAGCTGGATCGTGACCAAACACCGGCTATTTGATAAATAAGTACTACCTGCTGTGGGAGGAACTATTTCTCATTTAAAAACGCAACACATGCTATTATTATGTAGTAACTTACCCTGCTGTTGAGTGCCCTTTGCTTATCGCTCCAAACTGTTTTCTTTTCAAGTGCTACCTCATTACGGTCGTGCTCTGGTGCCATTCCATCTATGTTTTACAGATTTTGCACGTAAAACGTTTTTGTTGAATTTAAAGTGAAGTTCTGCCATAATATTGAAGATTTCGGTCAGACAGTTTAAAATGTTTTTTTTATTTCTTAAAGTGACATATCTCCACCACACAGCGAGCAGCCACATAGACCCAACGAATCGATAATGAAATTCATTGCCAACTATTTTAATAATCGATTTTTATTGATTTCATCGATTCGTTGTTGCAGCCCTAATGACGAGTTAGATGATGTGCTCAATGTACAATGGCGGGCAGTGCTATTGCTGTCAACAGTGCCTGGCTGACAGCCCAATGCTGAAAGCAACTCCAAGGAACATCCAGCTGGCTTTGGTAGTAGGCCTGCATGATAAATCGTTATAAAATCGCGATCTCGATTCACCTGTTCCCGATTTAATGTTAAATTACTTTAATTCTAATAAAAATAGGCCAGTATGTACTTTATTTTCTTTATTCATTGAAGCCTCTATGTTTCCAGGCTTGTGGTGATGCACAATTTGCTATAGGTGCCAAAATCTATGTTTGGTACTACCAATTTGTTTTACTTTGTCATGGTTCATATGTGCAATAAACATTACACTTCGTGAGATAAAAATCGTATCAGAGAATCGTGATGTCAATTCTAACCAAAACAAAATCGGGATTCATATTTTTCCCTGAATCGTGCAGGCCTATTTGGTAGGAATGCAAGACTTGTTTTCTTTCAGAAAATAAAGCATGGCTGACTTTTAACAAAATAACATTTTGAATTAGCACTATATTTTTCTGGACCAATTAAATAGTATTAATAAATACTACAAAAGTGTTTACCCAAACAATCATATTGTTTTAATATAATGTTGGTAAACTATTGTAGAAAAGCAACTGTGACTTGAGGGAATGATAACCAACTTTTTTTATCAAGTACGAGGCAATAGCTTCAATACCAATCTTTTCTGACGAAGGTTTAATGACCGAAAGCTCAAAATAATAAATACACTTTGGCATTGATTTTTGAGTGTGCGGAGACTATCTTTTTCAATTTATTAAACCTATCTCTTGCACCGCAACTAAGCGGCAGGTGTGCAACCTCGTCTTCACCTAAATAGCTTCAATACACCTGCATTGTTTGGGCTTGGATATGTTGCTAGGATTTGGTGAAGGGTTTTGAAATAGACTTTCCTGTGTATGGGGTCCTGGTTATGATGTTGAGAGTACTGAGCGAGGAGTCTTGGGTGTGATTTACAGTTATCTTTACCGGGTAAGTCGTCTTGGTGATCTCCAATAGTTTCTGCTTGGCTCTCCTCTCTGCATCCTTGGCCTCCGTCAGGTCCTGTTTCAGATGGTCCGCCTCCTTTGACCTGCAGGGAGGAACCTTAATTTATAGTTCATTCCCTTAATTTTTGACGACTTTAACAGAAAGACTGCTAACGTCCCAATAATCATTACTGGTGCTTTGCGAAGCAAAAGGCCCGAGTTTAAATAATTGTCAAATTTAATCTGTATTATTATTAAGAGATTGTGTCATGTGAAGCACACATCTTGTTCTTCGTGTTTTTATTCTCCTTACATTTCTGGCAACTTATTAAACATTGTGGTGTTTCTTGTCAATGTTTGATGCCGTGAAACCAAATTTATGGATTACAACCCTGGTTTGAATACTTGATGGAAATACTATCCCATTTGCTTGCCATAGATAACTAATTTCCCAGTTTGTCTATCTGGCTACAGTACCAAGAAAAGTTGTGGCCTGAATGTTTTCCTCTTGCAACAGGTTGCTGTTATATTCATATTAGGCTATAAAGTATATAGCTATGAGTGACGGTTTTGGGTCTGTCAAAAGACATGCCTAATTACTTTCACTTATCTACATATAGTTCTGTTTTGTAGATCTTGTGCTCAATATTATTTCTCTGGCATGATAAATTGGTTGTAACAGACGAGCACCTCAGCTGTCAAGATCAATTTATTTCTGATCAGTCTCGTAATGAAGAGTTGCCGTTTTTGGTAGCATAGCCTCGTTATGATACGATTTGGCAGTTTTTGTCTCTATACATATCAAACATGTGGAAATAGCCACAGATGTATTTAAAAGTCAACTAATTAGCATCTACAATTAGTAAATGTTTGGCAATACATCTGATGTGGCTGCATTCTGAATGCAGTTAGCCATGACATTTACCAGAGGTGGTAATTTACATGAGTAAAAGTACTTTTCTGAAGTACTCTTAAGTTTACAAGTTTAGATATGTCCCTACTTGAGACCAAAATGATCAGGTAAAGGGAGTTAATATCTTAACAGTGACATACGAAAGAAATAGAAAGACTAAAGACAACATCAATCATGGCTTTGGTAAGTTATGAACTCCCTTTACCTGAGCCAATTGGTCTTAAGTAGGGACTTCCCAAAACTCAGACTACTTCATAAAAGTACTTTTACTCAAGAAAATTACCACCTCTGACCTTTACTAGCCATGAATTTAGGCTGTAATAATGTTATTTGCTCAAGACGTTGTCACTTCATATTGAAGATTTGCTACATCTGTAAAAATGTTTTCCAAATGAAGTATGTTTACCATACAGAGCCTAATTGATCCTATCCTATCTAATTATTAACTATAAGCAGACACTGAACCTATTTATGGTTGAAAAAAGGGATGTTCATTGATCCTACGTGCTTTATAGTTTCATGACGGTGTGTGTGATGGGGGATCTGTCTCTAAGGGTAAACATTGGGTTTTTATGTCTCAATGACATCATTTTGGTGTCCAAGAAACCAGTTTGAGATGTGAGCTTTGTGACATGGTGTGTTCTCCTGCTTGAAGGAGCCATTAGAAGATGGGTACATTGTAGTCATAAAGAAATGGACATGGTCATAATCAATACTGAGGTGTGCTGTGGTATTTAAACAATACTCAATTGGTACTAAGGTGCCCAAAGTATGTGAAGGCACCTGAAATGCAGTCCATTTACCATTTACCATAGGCAGGATGCATCTATCCAATTTTCTAATGTCCAAATTTGGTGGGCCCGCGCAAATTGTAGCCTCAGTTTCCTGTTCTTAGCTGACAGGAGTGGCACACGGTGTGGTCTTGTGCTGCTGTAGCCCATCAGCTTTAAGGTTTAATGTGTTGTGCGTTCAGAGGTGCTTTACTGCATATCTTGGTTGTAATGAGTGGTTATTTGAGTTAATGCTGCCATACAGTTGAGCTCAAAAGTTTGGATACCCTTGGAGAATTGTTAATAGATGTACCATTTCTAAAGAAAACATTAGTGAGCAGGCAAAACAATGTAATTTTTATTTCGCACAGGATTTATTTTCACCCACTCAAATCCTAAGAATTAAGGGTCTGGCATCGAGAAATGAAAATGACCCAACTCGAGGGGCCGCACCAAGCATGCATTTGAAAATCTCACTGTACGCAATTGGATAACACTACGACCAATCACCAGTGGGTTTTCGCTGAGCCCCTATGGCTAAGCCCCATACGTTTAGCTACCAGCAGAGCTAACTGGTAGATTAAACCCTTGCCGTATCTGGTTGGCAAAACAGAAAAAACGTCCTTCTTAAAAAAAACGATTCGGGCGCCATCTTCTGTTCCTCTTTTAGACAAAAACCAAAGTCTAACTTGTTCATTGTAGCGGCCAAAGCTTTTTCAAACAACTGGTGTTCATCCGTAGCGATCTTACAATGTTTACTAATGACTTCGAGGTCGCAGCGCTGTCATCATCTGTTTAACACGTCTCTGGCCAGCCAATATCAGATACACCGATGTGATTGGTGCAGCTCGGCTACGATGGCATAGTTAATAGTTAACTCAGTGCCAGAGTAACTCGCTGAGCAAATTCAAATTGTGCTCTCGCGAGAACTCTGGATTTCCAGGGTAGTACAACAAAAGAAATCTAAAAATAAACAATAAGTTAAAACACATTGTACCTTCGCTCTGACTGCTCCACCAGTTTGACCGCCAACTGCTCTGCCTCTCTCATCTTTTGTTCCATCAGCCTCTTCTCCTCCTTGGTCTTGAGGGCAGTGACTTCTAACCTCTGCCTCTCCTGCTCTGCCTCCGCAGCCTTGTGGGCTAGCAACTTGGCCTCCTCCTCTGCGATCTGGGCCTTCTCTGCCAGCAGGTCTGCAGTCTCCTCTGAACGGATCTACAGTTGCAGAGTGCATTTTTAAGCAGAGAGGAAACTATACACAGACTGCATCCCCATGAATGATAAATACAACTTACCAGTGCCTCGTTGGCCAGCCTGGCCTCGTCCTGCAGCTGGAACAGCCGTCTCTCCATCTCTTCTTTCGCTCGCTCCGCCTCCTCTCTCATCTGCTTTTCCCGTGCTAGGATTTGACGCTCAACCTGCAGAAAAACAGGCAGAATAACCAATTAGATTTCACACTTTAAAAAAGAAAGACCGATAACCCACATGAATTCCACATTCAAATCCATAAGTGGCTGTAAGCTGAGAGCTCACCTTCTTACGGGCCTTCTCCTCTTTGGCCTGAGCCTTCATCTGCTGCACCTCAATGGAGTCTACCTTCCTCCTCCTCATGAAAAGGTCATGGTTGCCGATGCACAGCTGCAGGATCTGAACAGGCAGACACACGCAAACCAACAATTTAATAAAGGCATTACCACAAACGTGGTTGAAATGCACGGCAGCCCTTTGAATCAGTGTTTCTTCAAACCTACCAGTTTGTTGACTCTTAGTTGGGAGGAATAGAATTTAAAAACATCCATCTTCTTGTCCAGAGGTTTTATGGTGAACTGTGAGACAACAGAACATGTTATCATTATTGCAGGAGTTTGGTAGTCATTAAAATGTTTAATTCCATTTCATTTTAAACTGAATGTGAGAGATAACTGATGGCACTAATAAAATAATAAATAGATAATAAAAAATGCACATTCACCGTGGTTACCTCCTTCTCGCTGTAGGAGATGTTGCGGATACCGCTCCAGGGGAATGACTTGTTGGGGTTCAGTTTGCTGTTGGGGCTGTAGATGTGGAGGCCCTGGGCATCTACACCCAGCTGCAGGTCTGTGTCCCGCTTGTTTTGCTGTGAAGACACAGTGCCCAATATCAGCATCGGGACAGTAAAGTTAAAGTTATTTTGCTGTAAAGTCAAGGCATATGCAACTACTGGGACAGTTACATTTAAATTAAATAAAATAGGTATAAAAGCTAGTATTTAATTACAAATCCCTGGTATGCAATAACAACAGTGAGTCTGAAACACATTAACATTACCAAACGTTGGTAGCATCCTTTGAGGTGCTTTGCCAAGCATCAACTTCAGCCATTTTGAGCTGTTGCTTGTTTGGGTTTCTGAATTCAGTCTCCTCTTATGCAAGCCAAATGCATGTTGAATCTGATTTAAATTAGGAGATTTACTTGGCCAGTCTATAACTATACCCTTTTTTTCACTGACATTTGAATTTGCAGTGTGTTTTGGGTCATTGTTCTGTTGTGCTGTGAAGTGCCACCCAATAAGTCTGGTGGCATTTTCTAGTACATTCTGCTGTTGCCATCATCTTTACTTCATCAAATAAGTTGAATGAGGTGGTTCCAGGGGCAGCCACGAATGACTATTCCATTCCATTACCTCCACCATGCTTCACAAATTGTGTGTTATTAGGGCTGTGGTAATACAAACCGCACCACTGCAAAACCACTGTGGTTTAATTACGTTTAATTCATCGGAAAGATGAACTAAATGAAAACAAAGCTTCAACACTCTTCTCTTCTCTGGTTTTACAGCTGTGATACAGACAGATTTGAGAAACATTTTGTCCTAACAAACTTTGTAGGCGGGGTGTCTGTGTTTGGGAGACTATTTTTACAAGGTTAATGTAACACTTTTGTGAAAATTCACTAGGGATGTGACAAACATCCCTTAACATTAAAATGGGCATTTGCTATCCAGTGCCCAATAAAAAAAGGAAAAGATTCTAAATATCAAATAACAGTAATGTAGATTGGTGTGGTCAAATCATCATATCACTGTGCTGTAGCATTCAAATGGAAAGCTATTAGGAGATACATTTCTAGTCAATGGAAAATAGAATAAAAAGGACAGAACTAAGTGTAAAACTATAGTTGTGGCCAAAAGTTGAGAATGTCACAAATACAAATTTTCACAAAGTCTGCTGCCTCAGGCTCAGTGTTGACAATGGCAATTTGCATATAGTCCATAATGTTATGAAGAGTGATCAGATGAATTGCTAAGTCCCTCTTTGCCATGAAAATGAACTTAATCCCCAAAAAAACATTTCCACTGCATTTCGGCCCAGCCACAACAGGACCAGCTGCCATCATGTCAGGGATTGTCTCATTAACACAAGTGAGGGTTGACGAGGACAAGGCTGGAAATTGTTCTTCCTCTGTCAACCATGGTTACTTGCAAGGAAACATGTGCAGTCATCATTGCTTTGCACAAAAAGGGGTTCACAGGCAAAGATATTGCTGCTAGTAAAATTGCACCTAAATCAACGATGTATCGTATCATCATGAACTTCAAGGCGGTTCAATTGTTGTGAAGAAGGCGTCAGGGCACCCAAGAAAGTCCAGCAGGTGACAGGACCCTCTCCTAAAGTTTATTCAGCTGCGAGATCGGGGCACCATCAGTGCAAAGCTTGCTGAGGAATGGCAGCAGAGAGGTGTGGGTGCAAGCACAGTGAGGCAAAGACTTTTGGAGGAAGGCCTGGTGTCAAGAAGGGCAGCGAAGAAGCCACTTCTCTCCAGAAAAACATCAGGGACAAACTAATATTCTGCAAAAGGTACAGGGATTGGACTGCTGAGGACTGTGATTAAGTCATTTTCTCTGATGAATCACCTTTCTGACTGTTTGGGCCATGTGGAAAACACCTTGTCTGGAAAAGACAAGGTGAGCGCTACCATTGGTCCAGAGTAGAGGTCGCCAAATTGATCAGCCTTTATGGCTGATTATGAGTTTTCTAAATAATATTTATTTGGTCTTTTTGCTTGCTGATCATGGCTGATACTTTTTTTGGAGGAAGAACATCCTCTAGTGTTACAGATAGATAGCAAACTACAAACTGCGTTCAGCCTGCCAATCTATCGTGAGCTTCTCCTTGTCACACACTGTAGCATCTAAAGTCTCAAGGACGTTTTGTGGCTGCAGAAGCCAGGGTGAGTTTCTAGCTAGAATGAATTTGATCTTTCAGGGGAGAAATTCAATCAAAGCTCTACATGGTGGGAATAGGCTAGAATAGTGGTTAGATGCTTACTGCTTTCGTTCCAAAAGAACTGTTCCTATTTTTTTATCAACCTAAACTTTTATTCGATCTTCATTCGAATAATAAAGTGAAGCAGTCAAGGAAATGCGAGCCATTTTAAATCGAAAGTTCTTCACAAGGTTAAACTAGTTAATAGCTACAGTACATGCTTTACATATAAAAAATAAGGGGGATTTATATTGTATCAACAAATTAGCCTATAGTACTTCAACATTGGGAAATGGCACCTAATGATTGCTGGTTTAATTGATGCCCATTCACCAACCCCTTATCATTGTGCACATTTAACTTGCCAAAACTATAGAAAAAATACATGTTTTTTAAGCTCCATATTTAATTAAATGGCATTCTTGTTAGCAGGGAATATCCCTAACACATTTCTAAAAGTATTTTTGACACTTTAACAGCAAATAAAATAGGAATTATTTAACTCAACTGCGCAACGGTAGCGAAAACAGCGAAAAAAATTTCATTCCAACGATTTGAAAGCGAATATTTATGAAGTTAAGTGAGATGAAATACCATATTTCTCAGTTACAGACTTTGTTATATTTCTATAAATTATCATATTTGTATATTGATTAGAGGTTAAATTGCAGCTGATAGAAAATAATTGTCTGATTCAAACTAGCGAATGACAGACATCCTACCAGGGATGTTCCGGGAGTCTCCCGCATTTTACCACGCCCCTAAATTATATACAATATCCCAGACATCAATGTTTTGTTTGAGCAACAAAATCAATGTCCAGAATATTGTTTATAATTTGTAAGTGTCAGTGAGCAGCGAGTATAAAAATATGGTAGAACTGGGATGCCTGAGAGAGACTCCGTTATGACGGTACATGTGGTCTTTCATAAAAGACTAAAAAAAAAACTGTATAACATTTTAGTTGTAACTGGAAATACCTTATTTATTTGATAAACATGTTATGATTTAAAATTATTAACATTTAAACCCTCTATCAGGCACATATCAGTAGAAACCAAACTCTAATATCAAAATACATTTGCATTTTGGTGCATCTACAGTAACAAAATAATTTAAGCCAGTTGGTGATTTCTGACCTGTATTTACTATGGAATAACATGTCAAATTTGTTATAATCAGGGAAAACCTGAGATATTTATCAAGTGCTTTTTACCTCAGATATTTTTACTTCAGTTGTGCAGCACCAAAACCAATTAGTAAAAAATTGATCAACTATCAAAATGCACAAAATAAAGGACTTGGCAATATCAATACAAAGGTTTGTTCTAGAAAACTTTTAATAGGAAAAGTTATATGAAATACAAATCTTACTATGCCCATCATTAAAATATGATTTACTGCATAAATAAATATGAATAAAAATAAATTGTCTGATTAATTACGATCATCGTTTTTGTTCTCCCAATACTCAGTATCGGCCTTGAAAAAACAATCGGTCGACCTATAGTCCAGTGTCATGCCAACAGTAAAGCATCCTAATACCATTCATGTGTGGGGTTGCTTCTCAGCCAAGAGAGTGGGCTCACTCAAAATGTTGCCTAAAAACACAGCCGTTAATAAAGAATGGTACCAACACATCCTCTGACAGCAACTTCTCCCAACTATCCAAGAACAGTTTGATGATAACCAATGGCTTTTCCAGCATGATGGAGCACCTTGCCATAAGGCAAAATGTATAACTTAGTGTCTCGGGGAACAAAACATCTAAATGTTGGGTCCATGGCCAAAAACCTCCCCAGTCCTTATAGAGAACTTGTGGTCGATCCTCAAAAGGCAGGCGGACAAACAAACATCCACATTTTCTGACAAACCCCAAGCATTGATCACACAAGAATGGGCTGCCATCAGTCAGGATGTGGCCCAGAAGTTAATTGATAGCACTTATGGAATGCTTGTAATTATACTTCATAGTAACTACTGACAAAAAGAAGAACACTGAAGCAGCAAACATTGTGGACACCAATACTTGTGACATCCTCAAAACATTTAGCCACAACTATTTGAAAAGGAAAGGCTACAGAATGGGGGTGGAACGGTTCGATTCATACCTCAGTTCAGACGGTTCGGTACCAGTTCGGTACAATGGAGGGAAAAGCAAAACGCAATTGTTTTTATTGTGCATGTCTCAGGCTGTACCACCTAGTCTCATACAGTCTCTCCCTTGAGCTAGCACATCTGGGTGAAGGCATCAGATATCTGTTAGCATGTTACAGTAGATGTATTTCCACTCAAATACCCAACAACTGCTGAGCAAGGCCGACACAACACCCATACCGTTGAACCATTCGGTTCAATGCGATGTGAAGCCCGTACCGTTTCAGTTCAATACAAATACATGTACCGTTCCACCCCTACTACAGAATCAAACAGAATTGTTTACCCCCCCCCCCATTGTCCTCCCCAATTCCCACTAATCCTGCCTTGTCAGCAGCTCCACAACTCCTTGGCCAGTCTTCTTTTCACACTTTAGTCAGATTGTGCATAGAATAATTACATTCACCGACTATACATCCACATTTGAATTTACAGTTGCCCGATCTGGACACAAGGAGTCACTGGAGAGAGACGTGGCAGGATAGATAATCTAAATTTTCTAACCCAAATCCCAGGCAGCACTTTGCCAGTTTGCGCTTCCTCGTGCAGGAGGTCCGGGGAAAATCTGAGAATCCATAATCGGGCTAGAACCACTGACTGTCATAGATTGTCCTGCAATGCAGCGACTTTGCTCTCTATGCCCTGCGGACCTCCAGAAAAGTTGGTTATTTAGCTAATAAGGGGTTGGAAGGCTACAAATCGCACAGTTAAGTAAACATTTTGTATTCTTAACTAGAAACTGCAATGTGAATGCTGGCTAGCTACCTAGAAAATTCTACAGTTAAGCTAGAATATCTCATGGTTAGCCTAACACTGCAGTGATTCTCGATAATGCTGGCTCTTATAGGGCTGTGCAATTAATCAAATTTTGATCGCGATTTCAATTTCAGATCCTAACGATCAAAAAAACAATGTAATTGAGAAAAAAAATATTATTTTGTATATTGCATTTTGTAAGAACTTAAATTTTTTTCTTGTGTTGGAATGACACGCACAGGCGCACTTTTGTCCTTTCCGAAAGCCAAACTCACTCAGTCATCTATTAAAGACACATTTTATAGTGTAACTACATATCCATCGAGAGCTGAAGCAAAACACATGCCACTGCATACTTTTTAGCCAAAGATGTGTGCCCCATTAGCACAGTTGAGAACAACAGCTCTAGAATTTGCCATTTCACCACCATTTTATAAGAGTTGCTCTGCGTGCTTTATATGAAAAATGCTGTGTAGAAGTGGCTGATGAGGTGACAAAGGCAGGGTACTGATCTATGGTCTACAGTATTTTATACATTACAGCAATAGCAGGTGATTGTGGCAGCTCCATGAGTTTACCTCACAGCAACGCAGGTACTTTGTTCGTTAGTTAGCTTTGTCTGTTTGCAAGTCTTGTTTAGGATATTTTATTTGTGTCTTCAGTTGTTTACTGAAACATATTTCTTCAGTATTAGTTTGCACATCTCTCAGCACCTCAAATCAATGAAAATAACGACCCACCACTATCATTGCAGTTAATCATGTTCTCGTTTTGTTTCATTAGCGCATGTTCAGTGTAAAGCCATATATTACTTTTGAACAATTATTCTACCGACTGAAGAGCCAGGCTTCGTGGAGTTACTTCTATTCAGTAGTTTGTTTGAACTGCTGTTTACGATTCTACAGCAGACTTAATTAAGCACAGTCTATCGTGCGCACATATAAAAACTGCAGGCAAAATAGAAAAAAGATCAGTTTAGAAGTGTTAATATAATAAATATAAATAACATATTTGCAAAAATAATGGAAAGACATTGCTGTATTATAAAATCCAAACATTCAAACAAACTGTGTGCTGGTCACCCTAAACAAAGTCAGAAAATGCATTCCAACGCAAGAGACTAAGTACACCTTCCATCTGTTGCTCCCCATGTCAGATTCTTTTCACTGTTTTTCAAAATCAACAAATGCAAATTTCCAAAGCCAATGAGTAATCGTTTTAAATAATCGTGATTTCAAAATTGACTAAAATAATCATGATTATGCTTTATTTCATAATCGAGCAGCCCTAGGCTCTTTCCAGAGTCATCACCAGCTCTGTTCTTTATTTCATAATCGAGCAGCCCTAGGCTCTTTCCAGAGTCATCACCAGCTCTGTTCTTTATTTCATAATCGAGCAGCCCTAGGCTCTTTCCAGAGTCATCACCAGCTCTGTTCTTTATTTCATAATCGAGCAGCCCTAGG
>JACXGM010028608.1:0-13986 GCA_016801145.1 Umbra pygmaea | reverse complement strand
GAACCTCAGGTTGAAGAGGAACAATGTGGATTCCGTCCTGGTCGTGGAACAACGGATCAGATCTTTACTCTTGCAAGGATCCTGGAGGGGGCCTGGGAGTATGCCCATCCTGTCTACATGTGTTTTGTGGATTTGGAGAAGGCGTATGACCGGGTCCCCCGGGAGATACTGTGGGAGGTGCTGCGGGAGTATGGGGTGAGGGGGTCCCTTCTTAGGGCCATCCAATCTCTGTATAACCAAAGTGAGAGCTGTGTCCAGGTTCTCGGCAGTAAATCGGACTTGTTTCATGTGAGGGTTGGTCTCCACCAGGGCTGTGCTTTGTCACCAATCCTGTTTGTAGTATTTATGGACCGAAAATCGAGGCGTAGTCGGGGTGGGGATGGGTTGCAGTTTGGTGGGCTCAGGATCTCGTCACTACTTTTTGCAGATGATGTATTCCTGATGGCATCATCGGCCTGTGACCTTCAGCACTCACTGGATTGGTTCGCAGCCGAGTGTGAAGCGGCTGGGATGAAGATCAGCACCTCTAAATCTGAGGCCATGGTTCTCAGCAGGAAACCGATGGAGAGGTAGGGAATGAGTCCTACTCCAGGTAGGGAATGAGTCCTTACCCCAAGTGAAGGGGTTCAAATACCTTGGGGTCTTGTTCGCGAGTGAGGGAACAATGGAGCGGGAGATTGGTCGGAGAATCGGTGTAGCGGGGGTGGTATTACACTCATTATATTGCACCGTTGTGACGAAAATAGAGCTGAGCCAGAAGGCAATGCTCTCAATCTACCGGGCAGTTTTTGTTCCTACCCTCACCTATGGTCATGAAGGCTGGGTTATGACCGAAAGAACGAGATCCAGGGTACAAGCAGCCGAAATGGGTTTCCTCAGGAGGATGGCGGACGTCTCCCTTAGAGATAGGGTAAGAAGCTTGGTCATCCGTGAGAATCTCAGAGTAGAGCCACTGCTCCTTTGCGTCGAAAGGAGCCAGTTGAGTTGGTTTGGGCATCTGGTAAGGATGCCCCCTTGGTGCCTCCCTAGGGAGGCGTTCCAGGCACGTCCAGCTGGGAGGAGGCCTCAGGGAAGACCCAGGACTAGGTGGCGGGATTATATCTCCAACCTGGCCTAGGAACGCCTTGGGATCCCCCAGTCAGAGCTGGTTAATGTGGCTCGGGAAAAGGACGTTTGGGGTCCCCTGCTGGAGCTGCTGCCCCCGTGACCCGATCCCAGATAAGCGGACGAAAATGGATGGATGGATGGAATTTGCATTTTATTGCATGACATAAGTATCTGATCATCAGAAAAGCAGAACTCAATATTTAATACAGAAACCTTTGTTTGCAATTACAGAGATTACACTACAGCAAGGATTTTGGCCCACTTCAATACAGACCTTCTCCAGATCCTTCAGGTTTCTAGGCTGTCACTGGGCAATACGGACTTTCAGCTCCCTCCAAAGATTTTCTACTGGGTTTAGGTCTGGAGACTGGTTAGGCCACTCCAGGACCTTGAGATGCTTCTTACGGAGCCAATCCTTAGTTGCCCTGGTTTTTTTCGGGTCGTTGTCATGCTGGAAGACCCAGCCATGACCTATCTTCAATGCTCTTACTGAGGAAAGGAGGTTGTTGGCCAAGATCTTGCGATACATGGCCCCATCCATCCTCCCCCCAATATGGTGCAGTCGTCCTGTCCCCTTTGCAGAAAAGCATCCTCAAAGAATGATCTTTCCACCTCCACACTCCACAGTTGGGATGGTGTCCTTGGGGTGGTACTTTTTCTTCCTCCAAACACGGCAAGTGGAGTTTATACTTTTGTCTCATCAGACCACATGACCTTCTCCCATTCCTCCTCTGGATCATCCAGATGGTCATTGGGAAACATCAGATGGGCCTGGACATGTGCTGGCTTGAGCAAGGGGACCTTGCGTGCGCTGCAGGATTTAAATCCATGGCGGCATAGTGTGTTACTAATGTGTGGTCCCAGCTCTCTTCAGGTCATTGAACAGGTCCTGCCATGTAGTTCTGGGCTGATCCCTCAGAGCCAATGAAGAGCCTTGCTAGAATGGTACGTACAATTAATGTTTTATTTTATTTATTTAGCATATTCCACCACACTTAGGGCCCTATCTTGCACCCGGCGCAACGCAGCGCATAATCTGAATGCAAGTGTCTTCGCTAGTTTAAGACCGACGCAGTTGTCAATTTTCCGTCAGGCGCCCGTGTTGTTTAAACAGCAAGTGCACCTGCGCCCATATTTGCTTGTTCAGGATAATTCTTGGCGTAGTGCTATCTTGAGGCATCGAAAAGTGATCGCGCCATTGACCAACAAAAACCTGGTCTAAAGTCAATGGCAGAGCACGTCATAGTTATTTTAACAGCAAATTAGTCAAATGCACCTATGGCATAGGCACAGTGCATGAACACTATGCTTGTTGCAAACACACAGGGAAGCGGAGCAGCACAAACACATGCAAAAGATTACAAATGAATATATTACTGTGCAAATCCGCCGTCATAACAGCAATGCGCGGAAGGTACAATGCGCCTGGCTCTTAAAGGAAATGGGAGATGAATCTCTGATTGGTTTATGGCATGTTACGCCCAAAACACACCCATGAAATAATGAAGACACTTAGTACAACCCTTTTAGACCATGCGCCTGGCGCATGGACCCTTTTATCTGCTGTCAAACTAGCAAAAGTGGATTTGGACACTCCCAAAGTGCAATTGCCCCATGCGCTTCACGCAATGCGCTTAGATCGTTAAAATAGGGACCTTTGTCTTTTTCAGCACAAGCGGTATTTTTTGTTTAATCAGTACATTATGTACCCTGGTAATCCAGAGTTGTCGTGAGAGCACAATATGAATTTGCTCAGGGAGTCACTCTGGCATTCAGTAATGATGCTCAATAACTATGCCCTTGTCGGCCGAGCTGCACCAATTACATTGATGTATCTGATAATAGGCGGGCCAGAGGCGAGCTAAACACATGACGACAGCACTGCGACGTCGAAGTAATTAGAAAACTACGGATGAACACCAGTTGATTGAAAGGGGTTTGGCCTCTACAATGATCGAGTTAGACTTGGCTTTTTATCTATAAGAGGAACAGAAGACGGCCCTCGAATCATTCCTTTGCAAGAAGGACGTTTTTACAGTTTTGCCGACCAGATACGGGAAGAGTTTAATCTACCATTTAGCTCCGCTGGTAGCTAAACATATGAGGCTTAGCGAAAACCCACGGGTGATTGGTCATAGTGTTATCCAATTGCAAATATATTATTTGTAGACAAGTCAAAGATAAAAGGTAATACTGGAAATGCTGTGTTTCAATAGGTTTTAATTAAATAAAAGTTAAAGTCGGGGCTCAAATCACCATTTAAAAAGCTGTAGAACATGTAATTTATGAAACAATACTAACAAAATTAAGGGAAGACTCAAATTACACAACAGGTCTTGATGACTAAAACGTTCAAAATCTTTACCCAATATGGGGTTGTTGAGAACAAAATGATGTAACAGAGGGCTGGATTCAAACCAAAATTCACACCGCAATTCAAAATAAACAATTGAAATCACATGGCAACTCATAATGTGACCCAGTAGAGTGTATGGCCCCCACGTGCCTGTATGCACTCCCAACAACAATCTGGGCATGCTCCTGATGAGAAGGCGGATGATGTCCTTTGGGTTATCCCCCCAGACATGGATCAGGGCATCAGTGAGCTCCTCGACAGTCAGTGGCACTACTTGGGTCTGTGGGAAACATGCAGTGAAATTGGTTCCTGTGTGTTGAACACATAGAGATGTGATTGACAGTGCACCAAAAACAAAGCAATAACAAACCTGCTAACTTTAATATCCCTACATATCTCCAATTTCTGTTAATGACGTGATACTTAATTTGCATTTTTCCATAGCATTTTAAAAATGTATTTAGTGCTCAGAGCAAGCAAATTCCTCCTTGGCAGTATTATGATTGTAATAAGAATAATATGTTTGACTTTAGTTTTAGGTTCCTCATCCTTCTAACAAACAACTTCATGGAAATAGATATATCACATTTCTGTGTCTGCTTCATGGTAATTGGGACTTGTGTTACAAAGAAACGCCACCAGCCATTCCTATGGACTCACAAACACTACAGTGAATAAAATCATTATGCTGGTCGAGATGCATAATTTTCACAACTTTCACCCATTGAATTGCTGCAATGCAATTGTGGAAAAAGGACTCAAAATGTTCTTGGAACAATTTTAGAAAGCATATCTGTTTGACAACAGCCCGTGCTCCTTGGCATTTAGATTATTTACGTTTGCTTGCTGGCATTGCAGGGGTACATGTCCTAGGAGACACCCAGTGTGTGTTTTTTCTGCAAGCCCATGGTGCGGCTAGATAGCATATCATTTATTACATCTCTTTAAACTAGTCGCCTAACAGCTGTTCCCAGAATATCAACTACAGTGCCTATAGAATTTCATCATACCCCTTTGAATCCACTTTTTTGTCTTACAGCCTAACATCAAACCCATACAAAAAATATATATTTTTGTTCCAGCTTTATTTACACATTCTGCCTTACAACATTCAAGTAATGTAAAAAGGCAACAGTTTGGAAATATATGTTGTCACGACATAACTGGGACCTTTGTGGCATGTTGTGGCAGAAAGGGATTATTGTGCCTTATGTTGGGCTGATTAAAAGTTTTAAAATGCCCTAAGTTTGATTTACAGTTGTGCTCAACATTTTGCATACTCCTAGAGAATTGATAATAGATGTACAATTTGTAAAGAAAACATGAGCAGCAGGCAAAAGTATGTTTTTTTTTATTTCTCATGGGAGTCATTTTCAACTGTAGGACATAACAGAATGGCAAAATCATAAAACAAACCATGCCAACAAATAGAATAATGAAATGACTCCTATTCAAACGTCTGCATACCCTCAGTTGTCAATATGGTGTATTGCCCCCTTTAGCAGCCATGACAGCGTGCAGTCATTTGTGAATTGTATATGAGGCCCCGAATTCTTGCAGGTGGTTTAGCTGTCCATTCGTCTTGTCAAAACGCCTCCAGGTCATGGAAAGTCTTTGGTCATCTTGCCTGAAGCGCATGTTTGAGATCTCCCCAGAGTGGCTGTGTGATATTAAGGTCAGGAGACTGTGTTAACCATTCCAGAACCTTCACCTTTTTCTGCTGTAACCACTGGAGGGTCAACTTGACCAAGTCCAAGTGTAGATGAATAAATGCATTAACCTTTAATTGCCATTTTAACCTGTGTGTGTAACAAGGCCAAACATTCAAGGGTATGTAAACTTTTGATCAGGGCCATTTGAGTAATTTCTGTTATCAGTATGGTTTACAAAGGAGCCAAAAAGCTGTGTGATAATGAATGGCTTCATATGACCACTATCTTTACATAACAGTCAGAATTCTTGCATGAAAAGTCATATTGTCAAAATCATCATGAAATTTCACAATTTATGCCAAGGTATGCAAACTTATGAGCACAACTGTGTACACATGTTGTTGAGTTGTTTATGTATTATTTGGGTTTAGCGCACCTCCGTCTGGACACTGGGATGTAAATGGTACTTGGTTACTCAATTATGCATGAATGAGGAGTTGGGTTAATACCCACACTAGTCAGTAATGAATAATCATGGTACCTATATACTGTAGTCTTAGTGTTCCAGAAGGTCAGTTTGTATCATTGTGGATTGCATCCCTGTTGCATTGTTTTTCTTTGGACCTGCTGGACAGCCTTATTGTACTTTATTTGTGCCTTCACCACTGAGTGTTGTAAGTAAAAGTATTGCTTGTATATTTCAGCCAGGCATACGCTCTGTATAGTGCGTTTTCCTCTATGCTGCAATAGAGAATAGTAAATATTTGTTGTGCAGCTCGTATACAGTGGGGCAAAAAAGTATTTAGTCAGCCACCAATTGTGCAAGTTCTCCCAGAGGCCTGTAACTATCATCATAGGTACACTTCAACTATGAGAGACAAAATGAGAAAAAAAATCCAGAAAATCATATTGTAGGATTTTTTTATGAATTTATCACCTACAAACAAGCAGGATTTCTGTCTCTCACAGACCTGTAACTTCTTCTTCCTCTCGTTATCTGTATTATTGGCACCTGTTTGAACTTGTTATCAGTATAAAAGACACCTGTCTACAACCTCAAACAGTCAAACTGATCAGAAACAAAATTGTAGACCTGCACCAGGCTGGGAAGACTGAATCTGCAATAGGTAAGCAGCTTGGTGTGAAGAAATCAACTGTGGGAGCAATTATAAGAAAATGGAAGACATACAAGACCACTGATAATCTCCCTCGATCTGGAGCTCCATGTAAGATCTCACGCTGTGCGGGCAAAATGATCACAAGAACAGTGAGCAAAAATCCCAGAACCACACGAAGGGACCTAGTGAATGACCTGCAGAGAGCTGGGACCAAAGTAACAAAGGCTACCATCAGTAACACACTACGCCACCAGGGACGTTTTTCTGCAAAGGGACCAGGATGACTGATCCGTGTAAAGAAAATAATGAATGGGGCCATGTATTGTGAGATTTTGAGTGAAAACATCCTTCCATCAGCAAGGGCATTGAAGATGAAACGTGGCTGGGTCTTTCAGCATGACAATGATCCCAAACACACCGCCTGGGCAATGAAGGAGTGGCTTCGTAAGAAGCATTTCAAGATCCTGGAGTGGCCTAGCCAGTCACCAGATCTCAACCCCATAGAAAATCTTTGGAGGGAGTTGAAAGTCTGTGTTGCCAAAATAGGAATGTGCCAAAATACCAGCAACAGTGTGTGAAAACCTTGTGAAGACTTGCAGAAAACGTTTGACCTTTGTCATTGCCGACAAAGGGTATATAACAAAGTATTGAGATTAACTTTTGTTATTGACCAAATACTTATTTTCCACCATAATTTACCAATAAATTCATAAAAAATCCTACAATGTGATTTTCTGGATTTTTTTCTCATTTTGTCTTTCATATTTGAAGTGTACCTATGATGAAAATTACAGGCCTCTCTCATCTTTTTAAGTGGGAGAACTTGCACAATTGTTGGCTGACTAAATACTTTTTTGTCCCACTGTACATGCTCTGTAAGAGTTGTCCAGAGAAGGAACTATAAATTATTATTTGAATTTGTGAAGAACTCCACCCCTGCTTGGTCTCCCTTCCTCTCCAACACCTTCACTACAAATAACATTGTGACATTTGTTGCTTGCTCCTGGTGGTTTTAGGCCGGGTATCAGCACTTTGTGATGACTGCTGTTGTTAAAAGGGCTTTATAAAATACATTTGATTGATTGACCTAAAAGTAAATATATTTAAGTCTGAGCGGAGTAAATCATGCTTTAGCAGTTTTTAAGCCATTGCTGTAAATGAGTAGCTCTTCTCAGTCAACTTACTGTACCTGGTAAAATAAAGGTAAACTAAAGAAGGACATTCACCTTCCTATCCTTAAGCCACTTTGTAGTTTTTTTGGCGGTGTGTTTAGGGTTGTTGTCGTCCTGGAATGTGAACCACCAGTTTTTCTCAGAGGCACAGACCAACCAATCTTAGCCATAAGGACTTGTACGTCCTATAAAGTTGCCATTGGCCTCTCGGTAGCTTCCCTGATCAATGTCCTCCTGGCTCGGTCATTCAGTTTGGAGGGACGGCCCGATCTAGGCAAGGTGTTGGTAGTGCCATACGCTTTCCACTTCTTAATAATGCTCTGAATGGTACTCAAAGGGATAGTTAAAGTCTTTTGTATCCTTCTCCTAACTTGTGCCTTTCCACAACATTGCACTTTTGAAAAAAACTTTCCAAACATGGTGTATTCTTTGCATTGCCATGCAGTACTAGTAATGGATTCATCACAGAACAGCCAATTTTCTTATGAAGTAATCCAAACCCTTACAAAGTGGCGAAGACACTGACAGACTAATCCACCAGTCTGTCAGCTCACTCGATATAACTCACAGTACCAGGGAAAAGCAATATACCAAAACAGGAGTATCAACTCGCAATGACACACAGCTTGTCTGGGAAGCAGTAAGGGCTATATATAGTAGAGTACAAATAAAACCAAACACAAACCGGTGTGGACATAATTACCTCAAACTTTTTTTTTTCTTCATTTTGCTCAAACCATGTTAAGTAATATTTAAGACATTAAAAAAGGAAATACCATAAATGTCCAGGGGATGGTGCCAGCATCCACAAACCCAGACATCTCCAACATAAACATATGTAAATACACATAGTTTTTATGCCACAACATTCACACATGTCCATAAAGTTGTGAAATATCCAAACCAGGTATTTCCCTAATTACATTTTAATAATTTATCAGAATTTTGGTAAATGCTATTTTTACTTGGGCTTATAATGTGTAAATCCAGCTGGGAAAAGTTAGATTTAATTTATTTTCATTTCCATAGTGTAATGTGACAAAAAAGTACATTGCAACCCATTCCACATGTGAGGGGCTAAGAAATTAAAAGCAGTTATACCCAATTCAGTGGAGATCTTAGGGATCTCCAGTGATAGCCATTCCTGGGCTTGGGTCTGGTATATGGTTGCCACATAAAAAGTGAAGGACGGCCCCCGCAGACCCCTCTCCGTCAATGTGGACCCCTCCACTTCTTGTCGAGGTTACGCAGACTGCATGGACTGTGATTGTTGAGATTAAAACATCTTTCCAGCATGTAACTTTTCCGGCCCCACCCCCATACCGCCATTGTTTTGCCCAGTGTTGTTTCATGAAAAGGACAACGATGGATGAATTTCGAAGGTAAATATAAATTCATTTTTTACCTCTGTTTTTGTGGGCTATCAGGTTGTCAGATGCATTTAGCAGATCCTTTAATCCAAATCACATCCACCTGCAGCAATTTAGGTTAAAGTGCCTTGCTCAAGGAATAAATTAAATTTGTAAGGTGAAGAATCAACAATTGTCTGACTATCAGTCTGACTCTGTAACCACTGAGCCACCGGTACACTCTTAGGAAGTAATTGAAATCAAGATCTGTCTAAAAAGTTGCAGAGCTGCCAACAGAGCAGGGTTAGTAAGAATTGGGAACAATCAAAATAAAATAAAAACATTATTAGACATTTACAATTCTAATACCTTTGCAAAATAATTTTGATTTAAAGCCCCCATGCAAGTTTACTGATGTTAAAAAAATTGTCAAATAAGAAACTGTGTATGCTTGATTTATGCAGCATTTGGCTCTCCCAAATTTGAAGATGTTTATGAAAAACCGCCCTGAAAGCCTGATGTGGTGGCCAAATTCCTTACCCAGATAAATGGTGAGGAGGCAATTGAGGTTCTATTCATAGAAAATGAAATCATGATTCATATTTCTTCTGTTTAGAAAATGAATACAACCACGTTGTATCGAAAGGGTTTACAGAAAAAGACAGAGTTGGTTCTGATGAGCTGGGATTTAATGATGATGTGGATAAAAGCAAATGAACAGCTGATGTAAGCAAATGAGGGAAAGTCTTTCAGGGCTTTTATGAGACATTTTGGAGTGTAAGTGATCAAAAGCTGTATATTTAGATGTAGAAGTATTTAAAGTTATTAGCCATACAAATGAAATCATAAAAAATATGATTTATGGGGGATAGAAATTATGTAATTCCATGAGTTTTGTATTGTTGCTCATTGTTGCCATGAAGTACCATAGGCCCAATCCCAATATCCACACAGACTCACAGACTTTGAAGTGCATTCTCGCATAGGTCGCTAAGAAACTGGACAATTCTTTGTAATACCGATGTTGAGTCTATTATTAGGATACGAAGATTGGTGGAATCAAAGACTACTTTAATACTTGTTGTTTAAAGTACACATGTTATTTACCTTCAATGTTGCTGATGTACACCCAGAATATAGGTATTCAAATGTTGGTTTAGCTTTTTGTTAACCAAACAAACTTTAGAAAGGCATGGCAGTATAGAAAACTGCCTATGACATTTTGAAACAGGGCTACCTCATTAACCTGAAATGGAAGAATTAACAAGCAGGGAGCGGTCTGGGAAGAGCTGTGTGTTTGTAGGAAAGGAGCAGCACTAGGTGTGGGAGATTTTAATATGTGACTTAATTATTATGCTTTTTGTTTTTGGCTTAAACTTGCTTGTATACACTCCTGAGATCAGGCCCTTTACATTTCCATTGCCTTACCATAGAGTGACGGAACTTTTTTGATGTTTAAAAACCTGGATTTATTTTTGTAATTGTTTTAGTACACTGGTTTCTAGTTGCCCTTAGAAGTTGTCAGTCAGAGGTGCATTTGGAAGCTATTGCTTTACCAAGGAGCCGGTGTTTGTGCTGCGTTGGTTCAGCCATTTTAACGGCATAGGAGGGGGTTTGTAATTTTGGGGACCAATTATATACATTCACAAATTGTTCTTATTATTGGGGAGCACCATATTGTCTGCCTCTTACATTGACAGGAACATGCCCCCCCATCCATCCCGCTCCAGTTCAGTAGTAAATCAGGGACTAAAGGTTTACTGACGGTGACTAGAGCAACACTAGGAGCTGTCAATGTTATATTTTAGCCACAACATCATGTTTAGACGTGTTGTAATTATTTCAGCTCATCAAGCATAAGAAGGAGATTCCAGATGTTAATTAATAGGCAGACATCAGCAAATAACATCTTATTGCATCCTGCAAGTCAGGTTAACTAATAAGTCTACAAGGCCTGGATTTGAATTAATTATTATATATTTTTTGAGGCAGAACAGCCATAAGCCAGCAAACATCATCTATTCATTAATATTTGCATTATTTCAACTCCCACACATTTTTTTGTTAATGCATGCACATCACTTTCAACACACCTCCCACGCACACACACACGCACACACACACGCACGCACGCACGCACGCACGCACACACACACACACACACACACACACACACACACACACACACACACACACACACACACACACACACACACACAGTTAGCCAAAGACAAAGCTATCATGGGCAGCACCAACCCCAACACTACAATCCTTAGTTAGCACTGAGACCCACACTGCAAGAAATCCAAACAAGTTGCAAATCAATGGCATGAACAGATGTTCATGTTACTATGAATACTACAGGGCAAACGTTTCAGACCACCCAGAAATATGTGTTTTAAGAAATTGATACCTTTATTCACTAACATGGCATTAAATTAATCAGAAATTATAGTCAAAACATGATTAATTATGGAAGTGCTAAAGGTTTCAACATTAGGACACTGAATGAATGGTTGCTGAAAATTTTGCTTTGAATAATTAATTGTAAAACAGTGAAAGAAATTTGCAACTTTGGGGATACCTTAGATATAATTTTTCTTCTACAATTGAATGCCCTTTTTATCAAAAACATAAAAATCCCTGGGCGTTCTAGTAGTTTTGACCAATAGTGTACGTAAGTTAAGTTACAAAAATACATTTACTAAGGTTGCAAATGGACACTGCAGAAAAAATAAATAATTGGGTGAGAGCATCATTGTTTTTCACTTACATTTTGTCAGTAGCAGGGATGCAAACAGTGCGCTTTTCGGTGCCTACCGCTTTTTTAACGTCAGTTTGAGTGACTTGTGTGAATCGTGCAGATCTGAAGAGGTTTTTTGTGAGCGGGGGGTGTCTGACAGGGTCTGATTATAATTTCACCAACAATAATTCTGGATTGCCTCCACCAAACAAGTAAATAGGAAATAAGCAAATCAGAACACTGCACGCCAAAACAGCAGTATGTGCGCAAGCATGTCTTGCTGTGTATCTTCTACTGTCTATGGTGTCTGCCAGACTGCCACTGCAAAAAATTCCTCCCTGAGACCAGATTTTGGGGACGCGCCTCCTTACTTACTGGCAAATGGTGGTAAGGAGCTTTTTGGTTTATAATGTTATATAATCTACTTGTCACATAATATACTAAACATTTCAACTAGGCCTAGTTGTTGTAGTTGTAGTTGTACACTACAAGTTACTATCAAAAAGTAGCTAGCTACATTGAAACTACTTTTTTTTAAACGATGTATATTATAAATAACTGTCTAAGAAAAAGTGTCTGAGGAATGTATTAAGTAGCCTAAAATATTTTCTGTTTAGCACAATGCAATACAATTATGATTTCAAAGACTATTGTTGTATTACACACAATATTCAAATATTCTGCTGCCATGTCTTGCTCCATCATGAATAATATAGCATGGGTATGTCGAACTTGACTTGTCAACCCACTTCTGTACGTCAGTGTACCGTAAGCCGTAAGATGTGTGATTAGACAACAGGTGGTGATAATGCACACATTTTGTTTGTAATCTAATAAGAAGCTGAAAATTTGCCGATACCGACACAACTTTTTCTATTACTATAGCTGAAATGAAAAATCTACAGTTTCTTGCATGGATTGTGCTTAAAACAAAACTCCAAAGACACTCGAAGCAGGGTACCAGCGGGTCCTTAAAAAGTCTTAAATAGACTTGATTTCATTTTCCAGAATTTAAGGCCTAAAATTGTCTTAAAAAGTCTGAAATCAGATTTTCCAAGGTCTTAAAAAATTGTGAGTCATGGTAATTTTATTATTTTGTATTTTGTTGAAGCAAACCATATGCACTCTCCTGAGGAACTTAACTACTTAACAACTGCTGGGAGATTACTGTACAGTAATAGCAAGTGATTGCTGCTGCTCCGTAGGCTTACCTCAAATCATTTCAGCTCATTTGTTTGTTAGTTAGCTTATCAGCTTTGTCTGTTTCTGAATGTTATTTAGGACATTTTTATTTGTGTCCTTGTAGCATTGTTTACTGAAACTAATATTCAGTATTAGATAAATGTAAATTTCCACAGTCTCGTTTTGTTTCATTTAGCGCAGGTGTATTATGCGATTCATATTGCTGTTGAACAATTCCTTTTAACAACTCGAGAGCCAGGATTCTTGGCGTTACTTCCATTCAGTCATTTGATCTGCTGGTTGTGAGTCTACTGCAGACTTGATTTTCCACAGTCTATCATGCGCATGTGAAAATGCTGCAGGCAAAATAGAAAATAAGATACATTTAGAAGTGTTCCTTTACTTAATATAATGAAAATAAATAACCTATTTGCAAATATAATTAAAAGACATTGCTTTCTTATCAAATCCAAACATTAAAATGAAGTATTGCGCTGGTCACCCTCAAAGTAACCATTCAATGTGCAATCTCCAAACAATTACCAATATATTCATTAAATAAATCCTGTTGGAATTGGCTAGCATAATAATATAACAGTGCGTACTGCTGCTTATCACATTAGGCTAGCTTGTGCACAGGCTGGCAGCTTGCTGGCTCGTCATTTAAATGGTTTGCTTACTTTGCCGAAATTGGTCATATACCTTCTCATATCAGCTTTCTCCTGACTGGAGAAACCATATTAATTCGACAACATACAACAAAGAAGAAACTTATTCATCTCAACAACCTTTCGAAGGTTAATGGTTAAAGTCCTCTCTGTTATTGCTAGGTTGCTATTAATTATAATAGCGTGCTACCAGTCCCAGAGAGCTAACGTTAGAGAGCTAACAGCTAGATAAAGTCAGGGCTCTCAAGTGTCACGCATTGAGCGTGACAGTCACTCATTTCACTCTTTTGTCACGCACTCCCGCCACACATTGTATTTCTCAAGCCGAATTTTTTTGTACAATATATTTAATATGCCGCTCCGCTCTCACTATGGAACCGGCAGGAATTAAGCGCGTCTCCCCTGGATTGTCGAGCCTGTCACTTATTAGCCAATCACAATATACAATAGCCAATCAGAAAATAGCACTACTGTATCGCGGTAAGATTTAATGCAACAACCAATGAAAACAATCATATCCTGTAAATGTTCACGTGATTCCCACTGGAAACGACTGGAGCTCCAAGCATCAGTTTGAGCACAGAGTAAGTCATGATCTCGAAATTAACAATTTGTTTGATACAAACAATGACAACTTGT
>JACXGM010028607.1:0-13986 GCA_016801145.1 Umbra pygmaea | reverse complement strand
GGGTCAATGCAGCTAGCTATCAGGAGATTTTGGAGCATTTCATGCTTCCATCTGCTGAAAAGCTTCATGGAGATGAATATTTCATTTTTCAGCACGACCTGGCACCTGCTCACAGTGCCAAAACCACTGGTAAATGGTTTACTGACCATGGTATTACTGTGCTCAATTGGCCTGCCAACTCTCCTGACCTGAACCCCATTAAGAATCTGTGGGATATTGTGAAGAGGAAGTTGAGAGACGCAAGACCCAACACTCTGGATGAGCTTAAGGCCTCTATCGAAGCATCCTGGGCCTCCATCACACCTCAGCAGTGCCACAGGCTGATTGCCGCCATGCCACGCCGCATTGAAGCAGTGATTTCTGCAAAAGGATTCCCGACCAAGTAGAGTGCATAACTGAACATAATTATTTGAAGGTTGACTTTTTCTTTTGTTTTTTTTGTATTACAAACACTTCTTTTATTGGTCAGATGAAATATGCTAATTCTTTGAGATAGGACTTTTGGGTTTTCATGAGCTGTATGCCAAAATCATCAGTATTAAAACAATAGATGACCTGCAATATTTCAGTTGGTGTGCAATGAATCTAAAATATATGAAAGTTTAATTTTTATCATTACATTATGGAAAATAATGAACTTTATCACAATATGCTAATTTCTTGAGAAGGACCTGTATAAAAAATACTAACAGGCTCTATTATTTATATTAAATAAATAGTTCACCGATTAGCATTAAGCTTTGTATCAGTAGAAACCCTGTAGTATTTCGGAATACCCATACCCCTCCCTCATGTTTCCATGAAACAGGAAACCTCTCTATTTTGTGTCTGGTAAAAAGCCTCTGATGATGCAAATATCGTCATTTTGCGTCATCTGAGGCATTTTTGCCTAGAAGCTATGGACTACTGCCAATACTATGAGCTTCTTCCGCATGTTTTCAACCCACTCATAGGGGGTGGGACCACACTACAAGTAGTGTCAGCCATCTTGAAGCGAAGCTAACAGTCTATTGCTCTGTGGAGAAAGCTGAGTAATTATTAAATACTTTAGTAGGTCAACCACGATGGCAGAAGGTAGTTTTGAAGATGATAGGCAGAAGGGGATTTTGAAAGTCTGGTGCGCAAATCCGATGTTCGTGGCTTTTAAATTTTTTTATTTGACCTTTATTTAACCAGGTAAATCGAGTGAGAACATTCTCATTTGCAATCGCGACCAGGCACAAGGCGACATTAAGAAAGTTACACCTGGAGTACAAACGTTCAAGTCTACAGTTACACATATAAACAGTATTCGGTTCAATTCGGCTACCTGTACAAGCCGCAAAAGAGCGAGGAACAAGAGCAAGAGGAGGAAAAAAAACGCTGAATCTGCTGAGGAAAAGGCACCGGCAGCATGTGAAACAGAGCACTCTAGCTTTGATATACAAGTGGACAGAGGGGCCCTGGAAACATATTTCAGGATCCCTAAGGTGAATTGGAAAAGCCAGACAAAGCCAACAGGGACAAACAAACGCCTGTGTATAAAGTGAGTGCACTGCTCCAAAAAAATAAAGGGCACACTTAAAAAATTTTTTTTAACCAAATCAATCACACTTCTGTGAAAACACACTGTCCACTCAGGAAGCAACACTGATTGACAATCAATTTCACATGCTGTTGTGCAAATGGAACAGACAACAGGTGGACATTATCGGCAATTAGTAAGACAACCCCAATAAAGGAGTGGTTTTGCAGGTGGTCACCACAGACCACTTCTCATTTCCTATGCTTCCTGGCTGATGTTCTGGTCACTTTTGAATGCTGGCAGTGCTTTCACTCTAGTGGTAGCATGAGTCTACAACCCACAAGTGGCTCAGGTAGTGCAGCTCATCCAGGATGGCACATCAATGCGAGCTATGGCGAGAAGGTTTGCTGTGTCTGTCAGCGTAGTGTCCAGAGCATGGAGGCACTACCAGGAGACAGGCAAGTACATCAGGAGACGTGGAGGAGGCCGTCAGAGGGCCCAGCAAAAGGACCACTAAATCCGCCTTTGTGCAAGGAGGAGCAGGAGGAGCACTGCCAGAGCCCTGAAAAATGACCTCCAGCAGGCCACAAATGTGCATGTGTCCACTCAATTGGTCAGAAACAGACTCCATGAGGGTGGTGTGAGGGAACAATGTCCACAGGTGGGGGTTGTGGTTACAGCCCAACACCATGGAGGTCGTTTGGCATTTGCCAGAAAACACCAAGATTGGCAAATTTGCCACTGGCGCCCTATGCTCTTCATGGATAAAAGGAAGGTTCACACTGAGCACGTGACAGACGTGACAGTCTGGAGACACCGTGGAAAACATTCTGCTGCCTGCAACATCCTCCATCATGACCGGTTTGGCGGTGGGTCAGTAATGGTGTGGGGTGGCATTTTTTTGGGGGGCCGCACAGCCCTCCATGTGCTCGCCAGAGGTAGCCTGACTGCCATTAGGTACCAAGATGAGATACTCAGACCCATTTCAATCAGATCTAGGATGTGTTATCTTAGTGTTCCCTTTATATTTTTGAGGAGTGTATTTTTTTTTCTTTTTCACGTCAGTCAGCTGAGCTAATATTGTTATATTTACATCTATGCTAGCTTACTGTAGGAGCAAATAGCTTTTATTTTTCACACACTTGTATGAAGTGCAAAGGTTTCTTTAATGTTTAATCTATTCTCCCTGTAATCACAGAACACACAGGCTGTGCCTCAATATGCATATTATGCATACTATATAGTATGCCAGATTACCATTAGTATGTCCCAATCCATAGTATGCAAATATAGTATGTCAGAAGTGGTCTACTACTTCCGGGGGATTTTCGAAGTATGCAACCCTGCATGCTTTTTGGGCTGATATAGCCCACAATCCTTTGCAACACAGAATAGGAGGGGTTTCCCAAAGCTGGTCCTTCTTTGGCAGTGTTTAAATGTAAGTATCCATAAGTTAGGTAATAATAAACATGTAATTACATATTTTTTTGTTATTGTACAAATAATAAACATGTCATTACATGAGTTATTTTTTATTATTGTACCAATATTATTAAAGTTTAAATGAAATACGAACAGGTTGTCCCAAATGTTAAATGTTCAAACTTTACGGGCTTCATCGCTTGTGGAAGTGGTCTAATTTTAGATGCACCTTTATGACGTGTTAGTATGTCCCAATGCTAGCATACTGGCTTACTATATAGTTAATAGTACATACTTTACCACCACCTGCACTGTACCTACTTTTAGTATGTAGTATGCATTTTGGGATTCAGCCACAGCCTCATTCATGACTGCAACTCAGAATTTACCACAGTGTTAACTGAATTGCCATACTCATGTAACTCTTATTCCAAAAAGTGTATAGAATACAAATGAGCACATTACATTACTACTCATACTCCTTAACAATCTAGCTCAGTACTGTATATATTTACACAGCTCACACACATGAAGCCGCCGGCAAGTACAAAGAATTACATTTCGTTGCATAGCTACGGCAACTACAAAGAATTACACTTTTTTGCTTAGCTAGCGTGAGCCTAGTGCCCTGTTCAGACTACTATGCTCACCTGTAATCACAGAACACACACAGCCTCACAGTTGCAATAACTCAGAATTTACCACAGTGTTTACTCAATTGTGCAGGCCCCTCATAGCTTCCCAATGTGCCTGTACTCACCTATACTGTACCTCATGCATACTGTGCCAGTGTTACTGAATAAATACATATTGTGCTAGCTAAATAAGGAGTAAAACAACACATTAATATGATTAAGCAAAATAACAAAGGAGAAAGGAAGGTTGTACATTTATATAGTCTATATTACTATAAGTCCCACACATTTCTAACATTGTCCTTACTGTTTTGTAGACAAAATCGCCTAACAGCCTACCATCACTTTTTGGAATATCTCCTGCAATGTGAGAGACACATCAGACAGATCCAGCTACTGCTGAAGCTCTGCATGAGCTGAGTGTGAAATTGTTCATATTATGTTTTAAATTAAAAGTCTGAACTCACTTTGGTTGTGGTTCAATTTATAGTCATTAGTGTTGTTCCATTAGAGCAGTGGTTCCCAAACTTTTCCTGGAGGACTACCAGCTATGCCAGAGTTTAGCTATACAGTAGCCCTCAAGATTCACCAGAACCACAAAATCAAGGACATGTTAATTAGTAGACAAGTAGAATCAGGTGTGCAAACCAGCGGGAACTTCAAACACAAGAACTGGCTGGTTCTTGTGTTTGAACTTTAATGTCCAGGGTGGGCCGGATTGTGGACTTTCCCTTTGGTTTTGTTAGTTTGTCTCGTGTGTTTATGTCTGCCTTTGTTGTTCTTCGGTGCTATGCATGGTGGTTTTGTTATTCAGTTTAGTTACACATGTTTCCATTTGAGTTACTGTCCTGTGTGTTTTCAGTGTTCAGGTTTCTACCCCATGTGTTTTGTTATGTATCCTGTTGCATGTTCCCCCTGTGGTGTCGCTTCGTGGTTTATCTATTTATATATAGATACAGTTTAGCCCCTCGTGGCAGTTTTGTTTTGAATCAGTAATGCTGTAATAAAGTCTGTTTGATTTATTGCACGTTATTCGCGCCTGTCTCTCTTTATCCACACTACGATGGAGCATTGTGCCAGAAGAGAGACAAACCACGAAGCGACGAAGGTGCCCTTATGGCAACATGAGTGCAGTCAATAGCACTGATTACCATTTGGGAAACCCGGACATAGCTGCAAATTGTGCTTTTTTATACCTACTAACACGTCTGCCTTAACCCAGCTAAGGGTTGGCTGAGATATTGCTGACCTGTCAGCCAATTCCCTGTAGAAAGTGCCAGTTGCCAGAAATCCAGTTATGAGTGTTATGAATTGCGCCATTAAATAAAATGCATTATTAATGCGCAAATCAGCCATTGTGCGTTATTGTGCATTGTGATGTCATATTTCAACTGCAAAATAAAAGCTATATATTGTGATATTGTCCTGGAAACACTTCTAGTCATGTCCACCAAGGGAGGACAACATAGCTCTAAAATTTTAGAATGATAGAATCAACAGCAAAGGAGCTATAGACTTTTTGTAAGACATCTGTAAGAGGACCCTAATGATTATGCCCAGATGTATTAATATTTAATTGATTAATAATTTTCATATTTATAACTATGAAAACATGATATGGTTTCAATTCTTGTTAAACACACATTCATACAAACGGCATGATATGGTTTAAAAATATTTTTACAAAACACAACTAAATCTAAAATGGAAATGACCACTAGATACATGGACCCATCCGGGTACGCATGCTTGTATTTTGTTGTTTGTGGCTTACAAGAATCAATAAAAACATGATATAGTTTCTATTCTTATAAAACACACATTCATACAAATGTCATGGTTAAAACATTTATTTTTATTTTTACAAAACAGAACTTAAATCTAAAACAGAAATTACTTCATACTAGAACCCATCTTCTATGCAATGCGATGCGACGTGATGTAACACTAATGGTCATTTAATTATCTATGTTCTGAGTGTAGGAAGAAAAATCAGAGATTTTCTAGATTGCCAGGGGATTCGGAATCAGATAGAATTCAGCAGCTGGACCACTGTTTTGAAGGTCAAAAGTCCAAAATAGTTTGTGATAGTTGTAGTGATAGATTGTAAACAATGCGGTTTGCGGTAAGGTTAGACTGAGTTTTTAATCGTTTTCACAAAACAAATGGATTATACCAATGGAAACAATGCTCCATTTTATTGCTGAGACCCGTTTGATGACGAATCAGTCAAAGATACCTGACTATAAGTACATATTATTTTCGTATATGTGGATATTTTAGCTGAGTCATGGATGTATTAGCTGAACAGACGGGTTTGTTTACAATGCACTTCTTGTCATAGCTATTGTAAATCAAATGAGTTACGTAAATTCGTAAAATTCTAAGCTATCTGTTCATATAAGACCTGTATATGCAGAGTAAAATCTGCACTAGTGAACTGTGATTCGATCCTTTAAGGTACAATATGTAGTTTTCCAAAACAATAACAAAAGATGTACTTCGCATTAAAAAAGCAAACATCACTTTACCTATATTATATATGATTCTTAGTTGTGTACTCACATTATCCTAAATGTTTCCACCAACTTTCAAATCCAGAGAAATTTGTAATACAATTCGAAGACACGGGACGTTTCATTTTGTCTTCCGTCAATGGCGTCAAATAACCTTTGACTGCGCTAGTTGCTCTTGTCATGTGCAAGTGGAGTTTCTTGCACCTTTCAAAATGGCATGGCTCACGATGGAAGACATTTAAAAATAAAACAAACTAAAGGCATATAAAATGAACATTTTGATTCTGTAGCTAATGACGATAGTATTATGAAAACATGCCAATATAATTACAGAATATATTTGAGTGTTCTTTTTGCAAATATGTCTTAATTTGGATTCATGTCACAATCTTGTTTTATTTTGATTGTTTTTCACTGCAGGCTGTTAATTGTAAGAATGGCTTTGTGAAATCTACATATTATTGAGAGGCAGTAATTAGATTTGGTTTACACAATGGTCTACAGTTTCAGACAGTTTCACGTGTTATATCCATCTGCCGACAGTGTCACCATTTCTTATTTCTCCCGTTTTTGTGCATACACATGGGTCTGAGTTTCCGTGAAGGACCGCACATTTTCCCATTAAGTTTGTTTTTTATAAATCCCAATTCTTGCGTAGAGAGCAGCATACGTCTTCTTTTGTGTGTACGCCATGTTTATAAATCTCCTGATTCCGCCCCCTGAGCTGTCTCCCCGCTAATTTTGTGTGCCTTCCCTCCCTTCTGGTTCCCTGGTGTGTGTGTGGAATAAACAGGAACTTCAGGTAAACTTCACTTGGCAAGGCAAAAGCTTAAAAACAGGATCCATAGGAGTTGACAGGATACACAGAAACTTCAGGTAAACTTCACTTGGCAAGGCAAAGGCATAATAACCAGATCCATTATACAAACGCACTTGCCTCCTACCCATCCTTACGCTACACTGTGATAGAACAACAGACCATTCTAAGGAGGTAGCATTTCATAATCCTTCAGCACAGCTCCTGCCCTCCTTTTGGGAGGACGGCAGTTCAGAAGAGGAAGATTACCGTAGGAAGGAATTACGAGCTGGCATCTGTGAGGACGCGTATACCTTGGGCTATACAGAGGAGGATCGGGAATATGACAGTGATGGAATAGAAGTCTGTGGAATGAAGTTCATTGACTGGGATACCATGGAACAAACCAGTGCTGAGGCACCTTCCGATGAGGATTTTGATGAGTTGGAGCAAAACCCCTTTTGGGCTTACTCTGTTTGGCTTAGCTCCTTCAACTCCTCCCATGGGTTTTCTAGGCACGATAACTTTCCACTGACACACACCAAGTCTCCTATTACTAATATTAGGGGTCTCCAGTCCTAAGCCAAGTACCCTTTCCTTCCTGTTAGGGACCCCAGACCCATGTTAGGTCCCCTATCTCTAATGGTAGGGTCCCTCAGTCCCACGCCAAGTCTCCTATCACTAATATTACCGGTCTCCAGACACCTGAGCCTCATGTTGTTTCCATACAATTGGAGCTGCCTGATGTTCCCTTGCTAACTGAGTTTCCTGTTGTTTCCACACAACCAGAACTGCCTGAAGTTTCACTGATACCTGAGCCCCCCTGTTGCTTCCACACAACCGAAGATGTCTGATCGTTCCCTGGTACCTGAGCCTCCTGTTGTTTCCACACAACCAGACCTGCCTGAAGTTTCACTGATACCTGAGCTCCCTGTTGTCCCCCGTTGTTATGACACAGCCAAAGCTACCAGCTGTATACGTGGTCCCTTAGCAACCCACTGCCACCATGCAGCCCGTCATTACTACTGCTGCCCGGGTTGCCTACTACCAACACCTTAGACCTTCCTAACCTTCCAGTCCCTTCTGCAATTCTAGTCACAGGTCCTACAGAGGTCCCTTTCCATATTCTCTCACCTGTTGCAGTTCCTGTCCCTGTTTCATTCCCTGCAATATTCCCAGGTCTGGCCATAGCCCCAGTTCCAGCCCTTGTATCTGCCACTGTCCCTGACCCTGTGGCGGTCCCAGACTCTTTGCCTGCCCCAGTCCCTGTGTCTGGCCCTGACCCTTTACCTGGCTCAGTTCCTATATCAGCTCCTGTCCCTAAGCCTGCCTCTGTCCCTGAACCTGTCTCTGTGCCTGTCCCAGACCCTTTGTCTATCCCGACTCCAGTCTTTGTTCCCGATCCTGCCTTGGTTTCTGAACATGCCCTAGTCTCTGAGCCTACCTTGATGCCCATGCCTGCCCCAAGTTTCTTGCCTGCCTCAATCCCTGCTCCAGTCCTATCTCCAAGCCCGTATTTGTGTCCCATGTCCTGTGTCTGTTCACTCTTTTGAGTCTGTCCTAGGTCCGGTGCCTGCCTTGGTTCCTGTACCTGTCCTGGTTCCGGTACCCGTTCAGCGCTTGCCTCGGTTTCCTGGCCTCCTTCTGCCCAGCCTCCGCCTGCCTGGCCACTGCCTCCTTCTTCACCTGCCGGGTCTCTGCCTCTATCTTCACCTGCCGGTTCTCCGCCGCTTACTTCGCCTGCCTGGTCTCTGCTTCAGCCACAGCCTGCCGGGTCTCCTTCTCTGCCTAAGCCTGCCTGGCCTCTGCCTCAGCCCACCGGGTCTCCTCCTCTGCCTAAGCCTTCTTGGCCTCTGCCTCTGCCTTATGTTGCCAAATCTCTGTCGCTGCCCACCGGGTCTCTGCCTCAGTCTTCGTCTGCCTGGTTTTCACCTCTACACTCCCCAGGGGCCTGGACTTTGCCCGCCCTCCTTGGGCCTGGTGTCCCATGACCTGGTCTTCCTGACCCCGGTTCAACTCAGAACCGGATTCTCTCCCTGCTCCGGGACTACCGTCCTGTTTAGCACCTCTAGAGCTGTGAGTTGGCGAGGGGGTCCTGTAACGTTTCCCCCTTCCCAGTTTTTTGAGACTGGGCAGAAAGTTCTGTGTTATCATTTCACCTATATTTATAAATATATATTTCACTTGTATATATTTGTGTTATATTTGTTCTAGTGTGCCTATCTCAGTAGGGTCTTGGTATTTTCATTGGTAATACCTCTGCCTGGCCCTATTTAAGTCACCTGTGTTTGGTTAGTTCCTTGTTGGTCATTGTGTTTCCTGTCATCTTTGCTGTCATTTGTATTTGTATCCTGCATCAGTATTCTGTAAGTAAATAATAATAATAATAATAAACCTGCATTTATATAGCACCTTTCATGCAAGGAATGCAGCTCAATGTGCTTTACGTCAATAAAAGTCAAATAAAATGGAAGAAATTAGCATCAATAAAATCATTTACATCAATAACAGAGAAATGTAAAAAAAAAACATAAAATGCTAAGAGCTTGTTTGCAGGCAATGAAATAGAAATATGAAATGTAAAGGAACATATTAAAAGAAGGAAGGCATAAAAAGCATTTGAGTGCTGGCTTAGTTAAATGCTATAGTGAAAAGATATGTTTTTAATAGACTTTTGAATGTATAAATAGATGATGCTTGTTTGAAATTTTTTGGTATTGTGTCCACAGTTTTGGAGCATACTTAAAAAAGGCAGAATCTCCATTTTTTATGTGAGTGGAATTTTGTACCATTAGCAGGTTAGCTACAGCCGTTCTGAGTGCCCTTTGGGGAATATAGGATTTTAGAGAGTGTGTAAATAGGCAGGTCCTGAGCCATTTAGAGTTTTATAAACAAGCAGGAGGACCTTAAAGTCAATCCTGTGGGAACTGGGAGCCAGTGTAATAATTTCAGAACTGGAGTAATATGTTCTCGCCTCTTGGTTATTGTTAAGTCTCACTGCTGAGTTCTGGATGAGTTGAATCTTCTCTAAATACGTTTTTAGGAGGCCTGTAAGGAGGGTGTTGCAGTAATCCAATCTAGTTGTAACACATGCATGAATTGGTTTCGCTGCATCTTTCTGGGTTATGAATGGTCTAAATTTAGCAATATTTCTGAGGTAAAAGTAAGATGTTTTGGTCACCTTGTTAAGATGGGAGGTAAAACTTAGGTCAGAGTCTATGATAACACCTAGGCTCCTTACTTCAGGTTTGATCAGGGAAGTCAGGGTACCAAGATTCATGCTGAATTTCTCCCTTTTGACTTTGGGGCCAACTAAGAGGATTTCTGTTTTATCCTCGTTTAACTTTAGGAAATTAACACTCATCCAGTTATTTATGGCAATTAGGCACCTAGACAGTGAACCTATTGCATATATGTTATCTGGCTCTACGGAAATGTATAGCTGTGTGTCATCAGCATAGCTGTGGAAATTTACATTGTGTTCTCTGATGACATCACCTAGTGAAAGCATGTATAGTGAAAAAGAAGTGGAGCCAGACAGCTTCCTTGTGCAACACTGCATAGTATATCATGTTCCTCGAATACATGGTCACCAAGACTGACAAAGAATTTTCTGCCTGTAATGTAGGTTTGAAACCATCTCACAACATTTTCTATCGAGACGGTTTAGTAGAATATCTTGATCAGTGGTGTCGACTGCTGCACTCAGGTCTAGGAGGAGTAGGATCAATACTTTGTTGGCATCCATGCTAAGTCTTAAATCGTTTACTATTTTGGTCACGGCTGTTTCTGTACTATGATTTTGCTCTAAAACCTGACTGAAACTTTTCTAGAATGTTGTTGTCATTTAGAAAAGTGTTCAGTTGGTGAAAGACTGCTTTCTCAAGCACCTTACTTAGAAAAGTGATGTTTGATATTGGTCTATAGTTATTTACTACCTCAGAGTCTAGTTGTGGTTTCTTAAGAAGTGGCTTTATAACAGCAGTTTTGTATACATTTGGGAAGACCCCAGATTCGAGAGATTTATTTATAATATTTAGAACAGGCCACATGAGATGCTATTAAAAACATTTTTCAGAAGAGCGGTCAGGATTGGGTCGATATCGCATGTGGTAGATTTACTCTCTCTAACAATCTTTTGCAGGTCTTCAGTAGCAATACTGTTAAATGTCTTCCTAAGTGTTGTACAAGGTTTGCTTGGGAAGTTTATATTTGTTGTAGTAATGCTGGCTCTGATGGATGTGATTTGGTTATTAAAAAGGCTGCAAACTCCTTGCATTTAGTTTCAGAGGCTTGACTTGTCCTTTTCGTGATAGGGGCAGGGTTTAGCAGTTTGTCTATTGTTGAAAATAGTATTCTAGGGTTATTTCCACTTTCTATCATGATCCTGGAAAAGTGTTTCTTTCTTGCAGCACGTACAGTGTAATTGTATGTCGTTAAGGATTTTTGTAAATACTAAGATGAACCTCAAGTCCAGTTTTTCTCCATTTTCTTTCAGCGGCCCTATTTGCTCTATTTAGGTCACGGACAGAGCTATTAATCCATGGAGATGCTTTCTCTCCTAACCTCTTTTTTTCCTGAATTAATTAACTAATTTAGTTTTTTCACTCTATCATGGACTGTGTTGATTGTACTAAAATCAAGTTGACTTTATATGAAATATGTTGCTCTACAGCTTCAGGTACATATCCTTTTCTGACTACATTTTGTACTTTATTCCTGGTTTCAGATAGGTGTGCATCATAAAATTCACAGTAGTGGTCTAAGAGGGAGACATTTGTCACAAAGAATTTGTATATGTAATCATTTTGTTATCACAAAATCTAATGCATTTCCTTGATTATGTGTTTGTTTTGAGACCTGTTGAATCAGGTCAAAAATATGTATAAATTCCATAGCATACTTGTCAGCCTTATTGTTTACGTGAATGTTTAGGACACGTTTATAAGAATATTATCATGTTTGATGATGGTCCATGACATTATTTCAGAGAATTCTGGCAGGAAGGCTGGAAGTTGTTTTGGTGGTCGATATATTGTTAACATCAACACTGGTATTTCTGCTTTGAGGATTAAGGCCACATATTCAAATGTTGAACTCCCCCAGGTAATCCTTTGTACAGCAAAAATGTTCATGGTAAATCACCGCTATTCCTCCCCCTGTCTACCTTTTCTCACTGACTGAATAAATTTATAGTTTTTTGGACTTGCCTCGATGAGTGTTGGATTGCTATTTTCATCTAGCCAGGTTTCTGTTAAGAACATAAAATCAAGTTTATGGTTGACAATGAGATCATTAATTAAGAAAGATTTGTTTGTTAGTGATCTAATATTTAGTAGTGCTGGTTTTCTCAGAACTTGCTCCAAAGCTATTTTGTGTTTGGGGATTTTATCAAACTTGAAGAGATTATAGGGTGGGAGTAAACTGGGTAGCTTTTGTTTGCCATTGTTCTAGTCAAAACAGTAATAGGCATTGGTGTCATTGAATTCACAACATTGTTCTTGTCACTTATTGTTTGGGTACAAATTGACCTAAAGTTATCATGCACTGTAACATATCTGTCCATCTGAATTTGACAAAAACTCCCATGCCACAAGCTAATAACATCAACACTGGTGGCACGGTTTGCATGAGATCACTGGGACTTAAAAGGGACTTCACTGTTGGTGATATATCGAACCTGATATATACACTGTTGTAGATTATTGTAGAGAGTCAAGGGTGTCAAACAGGCCAGTGAAGTCCCTTTTAACAGTTCAGACAGATGCTTTAGAGTGTTATTTGAACCTACATGTATAACAATTTTATCAGTGACTGTGTAGCTTTTGAAGATTTTTGGTAGTTTCTCAGCTATGTCACTTTTGCGTATGGAAGGCAGTGTGTTACCATGTTCTTACTTCTTAATTTGCTGATTTTCGAGTCCCCAATGAGTATAGTTTTGGATTGTTTTTGCTGTTTAGCCTGTGTGAGAGCTTGACGGTTTGCCTCTATGTCATTTTGTGAGTGATGTTTCTTACCAGACTTAAGGTTATTTGCCTTAGCACGGCAGGGTCGTACAATGCTATTCCATCTGGGATGACGGTACCAGTAACGAATCCAAATATTGTTCATCATCCTCTATTTGGTGAAGGGTGGAAATCCTGCTTTCTAGTTCAGCCACTCTTATTGTTAGGCGACAGCCCTCGGCACATTCAGTACAGCTGGAGTCCATGTTGGTTTGTTCTAATTCAAATAATAGTTCCCCAAAATAGTTTCAGAAGGCTTTCCAGCTAGATGTATAAAAATAGCAGAGAAAAGCAGAGAAAAAGTCAAAAGAATAGTATAAAACTGTATATGAAAGAAAAAGCAAGGACACATTTTTCTCTTGTAGCAGCAACACACAATTGTATCCTGTCAACTCCTATGGATCCTGTTATTATGCCTTTGCCTTGCCAAGTGAAGTTTGCCTGAAGTTTCGGTTTATCCTGTCAACTCCTATGGATCCTATTATTATGCTTTTGCATTGCCAAATGAAGTTTACCTGAACTTCATGTTTATTCTGGGTCTGTTTGACCTTTCAGCATTTTGTTATGTTTTAGTCCTAGGCATAACTCCCTGCTCCTTGGCCAAGTATACTTGAGTTGATAAACTGTTTTCGTTTATACAAACGCACTTGCCTCCTACCCATGATAAATAAATGGTCAACTTGAAAATAGTGCGTCCAAACAATGTACAATAAATTATATGCAGTAGCGTGTGACAAAAGTTGTAGATCGGCAGAACGGTATATAGACAGAGCTAAACAATGACAATGTGCTCTTAAGTGCAAGGACGCTTTCCCTACATCCATAAAGAGCGTACACATATTGACACTACTAACAAGCCCACATATACACTCACCTAAAGGATTATTAGGAACACCATACTAATTCTGAGTTTGACCCCCTTTTGCCTTCAGAACTGCCTTAATTCTACGTGGCATTGATTCAACAAGGTGCTGAAAGCATTCTTTAGAAATGTTGGCCCATATTGATAGGATAGCATCTTGCAGTTGATGGAGATTTGTGGGATGCACATCCAGGGCATGAAGCTCCCGTTCCACCACATCCCAAAGATGCTCTATTGGGTTGAGAT